>CP092870.1:15794571-15971659 GCA_030710605.1 Cordylochernes scorpioides
GATCCACTGTTTGGTCTTCATTCTAGTAGTTGGGGTAAATTGGATCCTCTTTCAAATATATATATATATATAATCTGAAATTCAAATATTTTATTTTTTAAAAAACATGTATTTTACTTTCATCATTGACTATTCTTTTATTTTTGACCATAGATTTAGAAAATACCACTTTGAATTTTTATTGTAAATATGTATAGTTAACCTACCTTTTTTTTTAATTCACGGAAATAGAATTCATTTTATAAATTCTATATTACTGTGATAAATAATTTTATGTGTAATTTGCTTCAAGTAATTCAAAATAAAAATTACTTGTTAAGTAAATAATTTATTTCCTATTTTCACGACTGTGCACCTTCAATTCTCTATCTTTCTCAACAACAAAACAAAATATTCATAACATGTATATAGATAATATATAGTTTGGTGGGATTTCGTTTATATTTAACTTTTGATTCTAAGTTCTCATTGCTAAAAAGTGAATAAATAATTAATAAATAAAAAATACCTTTATATAAAGTTTTTATTTAAATGCACTAAAAAGGAAAAATAAAATATTTCTCATCTTCTATTATTGAGCAATTAGATTTATCTGAGTGAAAATAAAAGCGGCGGGGGATGATCATATTGAGAGAAGATATGAATATATGTAAACACTTATAAAAATCGCTAATCAGTTGCTACATATTAAATCACATTAGGTTCAAATTCATGATGATCGTCCCCCGCCGCTTTTATTTTCACTCAGATAAATCTAATTGCTCAATGACAGAAGATGATATTCTTTTTTCTTTTTTAGTGCATTTAAATAAAATCGTTTTAAAGGTATTTTTTATTTATTAATTATTTATTATTTTTCACACATATATATTTAAATAAAAAAGGCATATTATGGCCAGGAGCACATGTGCTTTTCAGAAGGCAGAGCGCCATCTGATGGAACAAAGATCATCTAAACATTGATTTTGCCTGTTCCCTGATATTTATATTGTTGCATCATGGCTAATGGACCTATTTTATTTTAATTTGTAATATTATTTTTCATATATTTCAAATTCAAATGTATATTTTATATTTATTTATTTTATTAAACAGAATATATGTATTATAAACAGATTTATGCATTATAAAAACCCCATTTATATTTTGGTACACTGTGTGACGTCACTTCTCTCTTTGATGTGAGAAATAAATAAATAATTCTGGAGGCTATTTAAAATAGAGTTATCTCATTATTCCCTTATATAAATTTGTAGGATGGTTGAAACACGCTCTGGTAAGATGTAAGACCCGGCACAGGAGAGAATCAAGGTTGAAAAGTCTGCCAAGCCACAACCTGGTGCAACAATATACTAAGAAAATTGACATCTCTCTCCCTTCAAAATGCATTAGAACAATAATTTTGGTTTATATTGTAATGGTAGTAATAACGAATTGTTGGGGTGGGGGGGGGGGGTCAAATTCAAAGAAAATAACCAACCTGTATAGCAGGGACGAATTCGATTAAATAACATCCTACAAGAGAAGTTGTGAAATCGGTCGAATTAGTATAGAGGTTGGTTTGTGTCTTAATTTGCCAAAACCGGTGTTGGGGATCATTTTATAAATCACTACCATTACGTTTTGAACTGGGATGATAAACCAAATACATTGTTTTTATGCATATTTGAAGGGACATGAATTCCTCAACTTTATGGTGATATTTATAACTTATCACGGACCTTCAGTTGCCTTCACTGAATGATCGCGACAGACAAAACAATTGGAATGAAAATTATTATAAGTTTAGAATAAATGATATAAAAAAGTGTTTTCAATGTATTAAAACCCGTTTTAACAGAGAAGTGTGCTTTCAATTTCGAATTTTAATATGGAGCATTACTGCGCCACGTGTTATAAAAAATTTAAATTATTTTCAACGCCCAGGATTCTCTTTAAAATAAATCAATTTTCTACTGTCCTTACTGCAATGATAAAATAATGGAAGGGCCTAGCTCATCAGTGGTGAACCCTCCCAGTGGTTTTAAACTGGCGAAACCGCTGGGAGGGTTCCCCACTGATGAGCCAGGCCCTTCCATTATTTTATCATTGCAGTAAGAGCAGGTGGATATACGGTTTATTTTCAAAAGAATCATATGCGTTAAAGATAGTTTAAATTTCTTATAATTTAGAATTTGCTCTTCTTATTTTTTGAATCTAAAAGTGAAATGTTTTAAATGACCTTATCAAAGCTATGTGCCGTCATTGATGAAGTATTCCCATCATTTGTTCCATTAGACGTTCTCTCATCACCGTTCCTGTCTCACTGATGATTCACTCTGGACGAGAGTTACTTCCATTCCTGTGTTGGTTGGATTGTTGCCGACTTCTTGCTTGTTCTCAGACGCCAACTAAATGTGGCCGCTACAAATCTTCGGTTTCTTTGTTAATATTCCACAACGTATTTATTATAGTGTATCTATTTTTCGTTGCATTTATTAGTTTTTATTATCTTTCAGAAATAATTGAATGAATATATGCGGTCAATTGCCTTTCAACATTTATTTACATGAGTATATCCTAAGAAAGAAGTTAATTTTTCAAATCAACTTTTCAAAATGTACTTTCATTGGAGCATTTTTAATGCATTTTCTTGGAGATATGTATATATTTATATTTAATAGCTACTTTTACTACAATATCTCTTTGTACCAATCTAATTTCGCTTACCTTATTTTTCTAATTGTCTTGGTTCTGCACGAGGGAGATCATATAGGAATTGCCTTGATTCTGCACGAGGGAGATCATATAGGAATTGCCTTGATTCTGCACGAGGGAGATCATATAGGAATTGCCTTGATTCTGCACGAGGGAGATCATATAGGAATTGCCTTGGTTCTGCACGAAGGAGATCATATAGGAATTGTCTTGGTTCTGCACGAGGGAGATCATATAGGAATTGTCTTGGTTCTGAACGAGGGAGATCATATAGGAATTGTCTTGGTTCTGAACGAGGGAGATCATATAGGAATTGTCTTGGTTCTGAACGAGGGAGATCATATAGGAATTGTCTTGGTTCTGAACGAGGGAGATCATATAGGAATTATCTTGGTTCTGCACGAGGGAGATCATATAGGAATTGCCTTAGTTCTGAACGAGGGAGATCATATAGGAATTGTCTTGGTTCTGCACGAGGGAGATCATATAGGAATTGCCTTGATTCTGCACGAGGGAGATCATATAGGAATTGTCTTGGTTCTGAACGAGGGAGATCATATAGGAATTGTCTTGGTTCTGAACGAGGGAGATCATATAGGAATTGTCTTGATTCTGAACGAGGGAGATAATATAGGAATTATCTTGGTTCTGCACGAGGGAGATCATATAGGAATTGCCTTGGTTCTGAACGAGGGAGATCATATAGGAATTGTCTTGGTTCTGAACGAGGGAGATCATATAGGAATTGTCTTGGTTCTGCACGAGGGAGATCATATAGGAATTGTCTTGGTTCTGCACGAGGGAGATCATATAGGAATTGTCTTGGTTCTGCACGAGGGAGATCATATAGGAATTGTCTTGGTTCTGCACGAGGGAGATCATGTAGGAATTGTCTTGGTTCTGTACGAGGGAGATCATATAGGAATTGTCTTGGTTCTGCACGAGGGAGATCATATAGGAATTGTCTTGGCTCTGCACGAGGGAGATCATATAGGTTTTGTATTGGTTCTGTACGAGGGAGATCATATAGGAATTGTCCTGGTTCTGAACGAGGGAGATCATATAGGAATTGTCTTGGTTCTGCACGAGGGAGATCATATAGGAATTGCCTTGGTTCTGAACGAGGGAGATCATATAGGAATTGTCTTGGTTCTGCACGAGGGAGATCATATAGGAATTGTCTTGTTTCTGCACGAGGGAGATCATATAGGAATTGTCTTGGTTCTGCACGAGTGAGATCATATAGGAATTGTCTTGGTTCTGCACGAGGGAGATCATATAGGAATTGTCTTGGTTCTGAACGAGGGAGATCATATAGGAATTGTCTTGGTTCTGCACGAGGGAGATCATATAGGAATTGCCTTGGTTCTGAACGAGGGAGATCATATAGGACTTGCCTTGGTTCTGAACGAGGGATATCATATAGGAATTGCCTTGGTTCTGAACGAGGGAGATCATATAGGAATTGTCTTGGTTCTGCACGAGGGAGATCATATAGGAATTGTCTTGGTTCTGCACGAGGGAGATCATATAGGAATTGTCTTGGTTCTGCACGAGGGAGATCATATAGGAATTGCCTTGGTTCTGAACGAGGGAGATCATATAGGGATTGGCTTGGTTCTGCACGAGGGAGATCATATAGGAATTGTCTTGGTTCTGCACGAGGGAGATCATATAGGAATTGTCTTGGTTCTGCACGAGGGAGATCATATAGGAATTGTCTTGGTTCTGAACGAGGGAGATCATATAGGAATTGCCTTGGTTCTGAACGAGGGAGATCATATAGGAATTGCCTTGGTTCTGAACGAGGGAGATCATATAGGAATTGCCTTGGTTCTGAACGAGGGAGATCATATAGGAATTGTCTTGGTTCTGCACGAGGGAGATCATATAGGAATTGCCTTGGTTCTGAACAAGGGAGATCATATAGGAATTGTCTTGGTTTCTGAACGAGGGAGATCATATAGGAATTGTCTTGGTTCTGAACGAGGGAGATCATATAGGAATTGTCTTGGTTTTGCACGAGGGAGATCAGTTTTGGAAATATTTATTTGAAGAAATTGAAGCTTTGAAGTGTTTGAAATCCGTGAAATTTCCAGTCATTGCATAGACTGATAGACTCTTTTTCAACCCATTTATGTTTGGGTTTATCAGAAATATGAAAAGAGATTTTTGGGCTTCGAAATTGTCCAATGAACTATTTTATTGTTTTCATTTTAAAGAAGATAATTACCTGCAGAAAAATATTTATGTTAGGAATTATTGAGTTCGTTATTTTGAGTGGCAATCATCTCCGTGATTTTTCTTTTTTCACATATATATTCTTCGTAAGCTCTTTTATATTTCAGCATTTGATTATATTGAAACTTTTCCAGTGTTTCTATATCGGCGAAGTTGGCCGCGAGGCTGGGTAATTGATTTAAACTAAGGACAATGTTGATTTTTTTAAATAAATCTCAAAATATTTCCAAATTTGTTAATAAATAAATATTTAGAAGACCAATTTTTCTCACACATTGATTGAACGCTATCGAAAGCTCAACAATCGTCGTAACCAAGACAATAGATTTGGTTAAAATATCTTGGAGAAGCTTTCTTAGTAAAATTAGTTTGGGAATTGAAACGTCTTGGGATTTTTAAAGTGTGACTTATATAGCAAGGTCTTTTTTGTTGTAATAGGTAGTTTATAAAAACGCGAAATCATAAGGCGAAAGGTTTCTTTCAAAAAATTTTATTGCTTTTCTGAGTTTTCGAGCAATACTGCCCTTCCACAGGAGAAACATAGAAAACGTATAAGATGAACTGTTTATATACATATCTGCATATTTACATATACTAGGCAAAACAATAAAAAAAACTTCGAAGGAAACCTTTCGCCTTATGATTTCGCGCTCTTATGAATTTGCTCTAGGCGATTATATAACCCAAGCAATAGGCAGTTTATAAGAAACTATAATCAAATCAACCTTTCTCGAACACGTCCAGGCCCGGCAGTATAATATCCAAGATATACGCTCTATATAGAACATTGCACTAAACATGTCTTAAAGAGAGAGGTATAATAAGCTCCGAGATAACTCAAAACTACAATGGTAAAACTAGAAAGTCCTACATCCAGAAAAAGTTGAAAAAACAGAGAATTTGCCTCAAATTACTTATTTTGTGGGGTAGGCAACGAATAATTAAATTTAGAATGCAAAACATCTATAAATTATTTGAGTCAAAAGGCGATCCATCAAATAAGTTTATATAAAAAGGTGTACCTGGATCTGTAAAAAAAAAAAAAACAATTTTTTTCTCAAAATATTTCGAGAAAAAAAGAGGGAGCAATCTCTCGAAATATTTTGAAACAATTTTTTTTTACAGATCCAGGTACGCTTTTTTATATAAATCTTTATATTAGTTATTTTCAAAAATTTTTCGATTTTATTCATTCTATTCATATAAAAGCCTATATATGCGTGGCATGTTTAATGTGTTCAACCAATCTATTTCAACTAATGTAAATTTCTATATTGTCCTTGCAATGTTTCCAGACAAAAGACTTGAAAATAGTATATCTTTTTAATGCCAAGAAACAAACAAAGTTAACACAATTACATATTAGAAAAATCACTAACTACTAAAAACACAAACACTATATGTATCCATATATACACAATTATCATCATCAACTCTGTGACAACAAATAAATAAAAACAAATATTAAACTAATCCGCCAATACATCACACCATCTTCCCCCTACATGCTTTGATATCGCACAGGAGGTCTCCGATCCCTTGGAGGGTTTCTTCTTGGCAGGGGCCTTTCCTCCGTCCGGGCTTCTTTGTCTGAGGAACACGCGGATTCCCTTGGGCTGCTTTCAATCTCCACACCTTGGTCCCCGGACACTGGATCCTGCGGCAGTCCAGCTGTTTCCGACGAAAACGATTCTCTGTCCCTCCGGCTGTTCATACTCTCAGGAGCCATCCATATTGGGTCATCTTCCTCCTCTCTTTTCTCTCTGGCCTCATCTCCATCTTCACCACTAGTCCATCTTCTCCTTATCTGATCTCGGTGGTAGGTCTTCACCTGTCCATTTATCAAAACTGTATAGACTCTGCTCCCCTTTCTGCCCACTATTCTTCCTGGGATCCATCCGACACCTCTAAAATTCTTACACCACACCTTATCGTCCACCTCGAACTCCTCTTGGCCTCTTCCTCGATCATACCTCATCTGCCTGGCCTGTCGTTCCCTCACCCTATTGTCCAGGCTCTGGTGTATTAATGTCAGTCTGGTCCGCAGAGACCGACCCATAAACAGCTCTGATGGGGTCTTCCCAGTTGTCTCATGCGGCGTGCATCGATACGTGAGGAGAATTCTTGACAGTGTATCTTGAATGGTATCTTCAAACTTCCTTTTATTTTTTTCCAAGGCCATCTTTATCAATTGAACCGCTCTTTCCGCTAAACCATTACTCTGTGGATGGTATGCTGGAATCAGAGTTTGTTTGACTCCATTTCTTTCGAAAAAACTCTTCATCTCTACCCCTGTAAACTGTGGGCCATTATCCGACACCACTTCCTCTGGTAACCCATACGCTGAAAACAATCTTCTTAACTGCTCAATCGTCTTTCTTGCGGTTATCTCTCTCATCGGGATCGCCTCAACCCATTTTGAGTGGCTATCCACCACAATTAACAAATTCACTCCATCTTTAAATGCAAAATCCATATGGATCCGTTGCCAGGGCCTGGTTGCCCACACCCACGGTCTCCAGTTTACTTTACTTGGGCCTGTCTGAGTTTGCTGGCAATTTTTACACCCATTTACCATGCATTCGATCTGGTTGTCAAGATTCGGCCACCAAAAATGCGACCTAGCAACCGCCTTCATTTTGCACATCCCCGAATGGGTCTCGTGTAGACAACTCAACATATTTTTCCAAAGAGAAGACGGGATGATCACTCGCATTCCCCACAATAAGCATTCCCCGTCCATAGTTAACTCCAACTTTCTCTGAAAGTAGGGTCTGAGGTATTCCCCAACTCTTTCAGGCCAGCCTTGCTGCGTATAGCGCTTCACCACTGACAATACTTCATCTTTTTTAGTTTCCCCACCTATTTCTGCTGCTGTAACCGGCAAATCTTCCACGTATGATAATATGAACGTTTGATTCAAAACCGGTTTTTCGTCACTCTCTACTGGCAACCGTGAGAGAAGGTCTGCGTTTCCATGATCTTGAGTTCTTCGGAACTTAATTTCATATGTATAAGCCGCCAAAGTCAGTCCCCATCTCTGCAATCTTGAAGTAGACAAAGTGGGAATCCCTGCTCTCGGCCCCAAAATAGACACCAAGGGTTTATGATCTGTAATCAGGGTAAATTGTCTTCCATAGATAAACTGGTGGAACTTAGTCACACCATATATTATTGCTAGAGCTTCTCTTTCTATTTGTGAATAATTACGTTCGGCCCCGGAAAGTGTTCGTGAGGCAAACATGATTGGTTTCTCTTGGCCCTCGATAACATGGGACAGCACCGCCCCCACTCCAATCTGAGATGCGTCCGTGGCCAAAGATAAAGGTAACGTGGCATCATATGACACCAACACTTTCTCGGAGGTAATTCTTTTTTTACACTCCGAGATCGCCTCCTCACACTCCCCTGTCCACTTCCAATAACTATTCTTTTTCAGCAGCTTGTGAAGTGGCTCCAACAGCTCTGGCAAATTCGGAGTAAACTTTCCATAATAGTTCACCAATCCCAGAAAAGATCTCAATTCCGAGACATTTGTCGGGCTTTTGGCTTCCTGTAGCCCTTGTATCTTGTCCTCTAAAGGCCGAATACCATCTTCTTTGATGAGATGTCCCAAATACTGTATTTCTCTTCGCAGAAATTCACATTTTTCCCTTTTTAATTTTATGTTGTGCTTCTGCAACCGAACAAAAATAGTTTTTAATACCGCCATATGTTCCTCCACTGACGCCGTGGATACGAGTACATCGTCAATGTAACAAATAACCCCATTAATTCCCGCCAATATTCTATCCATAACTGACTGAAAAAAACTAGGGGCATTTGACAATCCAAAAGGCATTCTTTTAAACCTAAAAAGCCCCTTATGCGTATTAATAGTCAGGAGTGGCTGAGTGCTAGGGTTTACCTCTAATTGAAGGTATGCATTGCTCAAATCTAGTTTAGAGAAATACTTCCCTCTAGCCAAGACGGAAAACAGGTCCTGCTGAGTAGGCAGCGGATAGGCCGCAGTATCCAAGAACCTATTTAAAGTTACTTTGGTATCACAGCAAATCCTAAACTCTTTATTCTTCTTGGGCACAACCACCACTGGAGTTGCCCACTTGCTGCTGGGTACTTGATGCAAGTAGTCCTTCTCCACCATTCTTTCTAGTACCTCGTTTACCGCCGTTCTAATCGCAAAGGGAACTGGTCGGGCCTTATGAAATATGGGGTTTACATCCTGAATATTCACTGCAAATGTGAATCCCTTTATTGGATCTGTAGTCTCCCCGAACACAACCTGGTGTTCACTCAATAATTCCGCCAACGTGTCCTCCAAAGGCATCTGATTCACAAAATAATTTCCAATTTTCACAACATTGATCCATTCTCTCCCCAACAAGGCCTTCCTTTCTCCTCTCACCACGACAGCTCTAAGCTTAGCAATCGTTCCACGAAAATCGACCTTGACATCTATTTCACCCAGAATCGGTACCACAGTTCCGTCATAGGTCTTAACAATTATTCCCGCTTCTTTTACCTGCACGTCTGGGAGGTATCTTTTGAAATCCTTCTCCGATATTAAAGTCAGACAGCTACCCGTATCGATTTCAAAAGTCATCAAAGTGTCCTCTACTCTTACCTTAATCACATAGGGAGGGTCATTCGTAGCATACTTGACTCTATAATCATACGTCCTCATGAAGACCATTCTTTGAACGGATTCTTCCTCCTCCTCCTCCTGATCCTCGATTTGATTAATCTTTCTCTGGTTCAGAAACCGGCTCACCTGTCTTTCGCTTGTATGTTCCCCACGGCTCCTGCAGATGGTTGCCAAGTGACCTCTTTTCCCGCATCTGAAACAGGTCACCTCTCTAAATCTGCATAAGTCTTTATGCAACCTCCCGCAATGTATGCACTTTCTCTTTTGCACTCTATCATATCTATTCCTGACTTCTGCGCGTATTTTGTCCACGCTATCTGCAGGCTCATTGACATGGAATATTCTGGTATTTTTTTCTGCTGCCTCCATCGACAACGCAATTTCAACTACTCTTGCCAACGGCACATCTCCTTCAGACAAGATCCTCCTCTGAATTTTTGCATTTCTCAATCCGCACACCAATTTGTCTCTTAAGGATTCCTTCAAAAATTCTCCAAATCCACACGTTGAGGCTAGCCGCTTGATTTCCACCAGATATTCTGAAACACTTTCCGTTTCCTTTTGTATTCTTCCAAAAAACATGAATCTCTCTACGATTATAGATCGCCTTGGGGAAAAATATTCAACCAGTTTCTCAATCAATTCTTCATATTTATACTCTTTAGGCAACTTCGGGCTACATAAATTTTTCAATGTATCATACGCCTTCCCGCCAATTAGAGTCAACAAATAGGCTTTTTTCTTTTCTTCACTAGCCTCTTCTAGAATTAGAAACTGCTCCAAACGCTCGATAAATGAGCAAAAATTTTCATTTTTTTCTTCAAATTCCCTAAAATGGTAATGAGCCATCATGAAATAATTTTTCTTATGTAAATTTCCAATAACTTATTTCTTCTTTAATTTTAAACAAAATTCTTCATATTACCCTATACCATCGCTTGGGTACTTACTCTTAAATCCTCGTCGCCAATGCAATGTTTCCAGACAAAAGACTTGAAAATAGTATATCTTTTTAATGCCAAGAAACAAACAAAGTTAACACAATTACATATTAGAAAAATCACTAACTACTAAAAACACAAACACTATATGTATCCATATATACACAATTATCATCATCAACTCTGTGACAACAAATAAATAAAAACAAATATTAAACTAATCCGCCAATACATCACAGTCCTCAGCATGTGCTTACCGGAGCAGCACAGAGTCCTCCTATTTCAATAAATCAGGATCCTAATTAGGGGTCCTGATGATTTCTTTGAGGAAGGTTCAACATACATCCGGGCTTCAATCTAGGTGGCAGTCGTGTTCCAATACAATATAGAAGAACTTTGGAAAAAAGATCCACTTTCAGCGGTATAGCGCTATATATACGGGATATAAAAATATTTTTGAGATGTGCAAAAATAGCGCATGTTTTATTTGCGTTCTAATTGGCTGTTCACTGTCACGTGATCTTAATCAGACAATAAGCTATGGTGTTCATTATCCTATAAGCGTACAATGTTTCTTTAGCTCAGAGGAATTGATAATCGAAATTCTTTAATTGAATATACGAAATATCGAGTATAAGAGTGAGGCAAGGCTGTATACTATTACCATATCTCTTCAACCTTTACACTGAACATATCGTGGAATTAGCTGATCTTGATCAAATATTATTTGGTATACATTGGAGGAATGGAAATAAAAATATTTTCGCTACGCTGAACAATAGATATAACTAACAACTTACACAATTGGTGGGCTAGACCCTTCTGATATACCGTTAAGACTAATTTAATAAATTCCCTTCTCATATACTTTTAGGGAAAATGGGGGGTTGACATTCTATATTTGTAGGGAGAAAATAATCTAATTAGTAAATATACAGGGCACAGGCAACGTAGGAAAATGTCTTGTAATATACAGGAGCCAGTAAAAATCTTCAATGTCCACAAATAGAGGCAAATATACATTTTAGAGTGAAAATATGTATATAAAATAGAAAACAAGAACTCATAATTATTCATTTTGTGGGAAATATCAACATTACACCTTAAAGTTGATTATTATAGAGGAGAGCTATGGTTGTGGAGAATAAAAAAGACTAGATGAGATTTCCTCACTCCAGGCTAACAATACCCATGAGTGACTGCTAACAACAATATTTCTATATCTCAGCAGCAGACAAAACAATCAAGAAGTCCGGTAATAAATGACTTCCCCCGGCCAGAGATCCCGGCGTTGTGGTCCGCTGCCGCTGATGGATCCATGCCAGGTTTGTCGACAGCACACGTCTCCCTTCTAAACCAGGGTCTGATATCTGTTCTACAGCACACACGTCTCCCTTTTAAACCAGGGTCTGATATCTGTTCTACAGCACACGTCTCCCTTCTAAACCAGGGTCTGATATCTGTTCTACAGCACACACGTCTCCCTTCTAAACCAGGGTCTGATATCTGTTCTACAGCACACGTCTCCCTTCTAAACCAGGGTCTGATATCTGTTCTACAGCACACGTCTCCCTTCTAAACCAGGGTCTGATATCTGTTCTACAGCACACGTCTCCCTTCTAAACCAGGGTCTGATATCTGTTCTACAGCACACGTCTCCCTTCTAAACCAGGGTCTGATATCTGTACTACAGCACACGTCTCCCTTCTAAACCAGGGTCTGATATCTGTTCTACAGCACACGTCTCCCTTCTAAACCAGGGTCTGATATCTGTACTACAGCACACGTCTCCCTTCTAAAATTGTACTACAGCACATAACTCAATGGCCCAGGTGGTTACATCATCACTAACCTTGACCGGGGCGCCAGGTCGCGGTGCGTCATCCAAACTTTCTATGCCGCTTTTGAATTTTCTAACCCATTCAAAAATTCGATTTTGAAATAAATATTTATCACCGTAAAGATCTTTCATTCTGGAGTAAATTCCAAATGGTTTAACTCCTTCATGATAAAGAAAACGTATTACTTCTCGCATTTCATACTTGGTGTAACTGTTTGTTTTGGTCGCCATTTTTATTGGAAAAAGATGGTTTCTTCAGATTTTTTTTTTTATATAACAACAGAGTTCAATTTAAATGTGTATACCTATATACATTTGTTTCCTTCTTTGTTTTTTTTTTCTATTGAACTCTTATCGTTTTTTATTGATCCACCCTTGTATATATGTTTATACATCTTGTATAGTGTTTAACGCCATTTCACTGCACGTTTTACCTTCTGGTTCCCCTTGTTTATATTCGATATATTTAAGCATAAATAGAATTAACAAAATATAAAAGGCTTAAAATCAATTAAGTTTCTACTTAAACTTTTTTGAGTTTTTTTAGTTTTGAGATTAAATACTCAAGGAGTGTCGCGGGGGGTTGAATATATTTCAATGATTTCAAACTCTCTCTCTATTATAGAGAGATTTCGGATAAAAATAATTGTCCTCTGAAGATAGAAATCTTCAAAGTGTTGACAAGTGGTGCACTTACAGTAAATTGATCACAGTAATATGATTATAAGGATCTGTGCCACATGTACATTGGATAATCCACACACACAAGAATTGTCCAGAGAGTTTAAAGTTTTAAATGATATTTTATTCAGACAACACTCGAATATGTGTTCAATAGTTTGTATTAAAATACAATACACATTTCTACAACTACAGAAGACCATCCCTGATCACGCAACCAGGTCAGCGGTATCGCCAGAGATTGCCAGATGTCAATAACTCTCGTACTCTCTTCAGTCTGTTTGTATAGACAACCTTTGAGATAAAATTATGAAATTTGAAACTAGGTGACGCGAATTTTCCTTTTAATGGATAAATCACTTTGCCCTTACTTCAGTCGACAGATATTAGAGCGGTCTGGAACTGGTGAAACGTCTGCTGGGAAGATTCACCAATGATACGCCAGACCTTCCCAATATATGTACATAACAGTAAATGCAGTTGTTCTATTTATAAAAAAGACATTTTGGGCTAAATAGTTTCAATTTCTACATAGAGATGGCGCTATATTCTCTCCTATTTATTTTAGGCTTAATCACACCGTCTTCAGCAAATCCATGGCTATATGTCATTGTGATAAATGTTTCAAATTGAGCTATATGGTAGGTTACATTGAAACTGTTTTCACACATACACTATGTGATTCATTCAGACATAATGTGGGGTAGTTTTTCTCTCAACAAAATATATATTGTGAATAGAAAAAATTACAATTTAGGGAAAAGGCTTCTTTTTGTTTGAGTTTTTGCAAGCTTTCGAGCAAATACTAATGTTTACATTATATTTGATATTGTAAACAATAAAATTTGCCCGTTAATAAGCAATATTTGCTTGAAAGCTTGAAAAAACTCAAATAAAAACAACCTTTTTACAATACGTTTGATAATGTAACCAATAGGATTTGCCCGTTAAAGAGCAATATTTTCTCGAAAGCTTGCAAAACCTCAAATAAAAAAACAACCTCTTTACAATATGTTTGATAGTGTAACCAATAAAATTTGCCCGTTAAAGAGCAATATTTGCTTTAAAGCTTGCAAAAACTCAAATAAAAAAACCTTCTGCCCAAATTGTAATTTTCCCTATTCACATAATTCCTGGGTAACTATTGCTCACATAAAATACATATTGTCTTCTGCCTTTTATTATCCGCTTGCTAGATATAGTTTTCAAACATTTCCGAAATACCCCAAATGCGATTCCCAACCAGCCAGTCCTGAACATCTATTGAATTGTATCAAATCCTCCAAAAAAGACCTCTGGGAAACCCCCAGGACTATTATAGAAAAGCTGAGACAATGGGACCTAATGGAGATTGGTTAAAATACTTGAGGAATAAGCAACAACACAACAACAGATAGAGTTTTCATATCCTCATATTCAAATCACATATGGATAACTATATTTCTATAGAAAATTTAAATATTTTCAAATTAGAAAAAGATCAGTGGTATACAATAGAATAGTACTTAATAATAAAAGATTTTGAAAATATACGTGAATACTTCATACATTAAAATTAATAACTCTACAAGAGAATACTTTCAAAATCAACAACTCTACAATAGCTTAAATTATTTAGCACGCGAACCTTTCAATTTTCTGCAGTCCTCGCTGTGATGGGAAGATATTCGGAGGTCAACCCTCCCAGTGGGGTAGTTAAATCTATTACATCGCTATTGGATAGTTTGTTCTGTATTTTAGACCTGGTTAGAGGGTATTTAGCGTTTTAATATATTTATAAATATCTATACATCTCCGCCGTGAACAAGTCACAAACAATTCCTCAACTACATCTGAATACAAAAATGAAGCTATTCAGACGACTATTTAGTACCATGTGTTTACAGATATCTTCTGTTTACCTCAACTCCCTATTAACGCTATAAGGAAGCTTGGAATATTCTAAGGTAGTTATTGGATCAATTATTGAATAGTTAACCTGTTCACAAAACAATATTTTTATAGTTTGAGTTGAAAGGCGATCCATTAATTAAGATTATATAAAAGGGCGTACCTGGATCTGTAAAGAAAAAAAAAACATTTTTTTCTTAAAATATTTCGAGAGATTGCTCCCTCTTTATCAATTTATTGCACAGTGCAATAAATTGATAAAGAGGGAGCAATCTCTTGAAATATTTTAAGAAAAAATTGTTTTTTTTCTTTACAGATCCAGGTACGCCCTTTTATATAATATTTTTATAGTTTAAAATCTCGTTAACAATTACAATATTTAATTTAACAAACTCAACAAATAAATAGAAATCTGGCCCTTGATTGCTTGTTGACATTGTTAAATTGTAAAGACAGGATATTTTGTTGAATATTTATTAATATCAATATTATAAGAAATTGGAATCATTTTTGACGCAAATGATTCTTTTAAAAGTGTACACCTATCCCCCGATTTACACGGTACTTGTTTTACACGTTTTCGCTTTTACACGGTTTTCCAAATAAGTTTTTTTTATCGCACTATACTAAATGCTACTGTGATTGAACACATGCGCTGTGTACACATCTCACGAGGAATCCCGAGCTTATGTGCTGACTACATATTTTAACCTGTCAATGCATTTTATTTTTATTTCTATGTACACCTATCCCCCGATTTACACGTTTTTCTCAGGAACGTATCTACCGTGTAAATCGGTGGATAGGTATATATCTATAATTTTCTATTGCCCTTACTGCAATGATAAAATAATGGGAGGGCCTTGGTCATCAGTGAGGAAACCGCTGGGAGGGTTCACCACTAATGGCCCAGGCCCTCTTATTATTTTATCATTGCAGTAAGGGAGTAGAAAATTGATTTATTTTAAGAAGAATCATACATGTCAAAAATCGTTCCAATTTCTTGATGTCGCGTTAATTCATCGCATTTATATTATTCGATATTTTTCTTAGATATATAGTATCTTTATAATTTATAGTATATTTATTTTTATACGAAAATTCTTTTAACACATAGCACAAATAATTTTAAAATATAAAATAGGCGTTATTGTTAATTTTCAAAATATTCACGCCTATATTTTACAAAAATTATTTTGTCCATAATATAAATGTATATGAAAATTAAAATTATACCGCGAATGTTTCTTTTAAAAATCGAAATTTATTTTCAAAGAGAAATAGCGACATTTCTAACTTTGAGGATGAGGTATGGAAAGGTGAAACATGAAGAGTAATGGAGAACGGAAAAATAAAAAGTGTCCAGGGGCGGGAATCGAACCCACACCCTTCTGCTTACCGGGCAGGTGCCTTGTCCACTCGGCTACCCTGGACGTATTTTTCCGTTCATAACTTATATTTAAAGTAACATTTAAAATACAATATAACGCGGCTGATGATTGTAAAACGAAAATTAAAATTATACCGCGAATGTTTCTTTTAAAAATCGAAATTTATTTTCAAAGAGAAATAGCGACATTTCTAACTTTGAGGATGAGGTATGGAAAGGTGAAACATGAAGAGTAATGGAGAACGGAAAAATAAAAAGTGTCCAGGGGCGGGAATCGAACCCACACCCTTCTGCTTACCGGGCAGGTGCCTTGTCCACTCGGCTACCCTGGACGTATTTTTCCGTTCATAACTTATATTTAAAGTAACATTTAAAATACAATATAAATGTTACTTTAAATATAAGTTATGAACGGAAAAATACGTCCAGGGTAGCCGAGTGGACAAGGCACCTGCCCGGTAAGCAGAAGGGTGTGGGTTCGATTCCCGCCCCTGGACACTTTTTATTTTTCCGTTCTCCATTACTCTTCATGTTTCACTTTTCCATACCTCATCCTCAAAGTTAGAAATGTCGCTATTTCTCTTTGAAAATAAATTTCGATTTTTAAAAGAAACATTCGCGGTATAATTTTAATTTTCGTTTTACAATCATCAGCCGCGTTATATTGTATTTTAAATGTTACTTTAAATATAAGTTATGAACGGAAAAATACGTCCAGGGTAGCCGAGTGGACAAGGCACCTGCCCGGTAAGCAGAAGGGTGTGGGTTCGATTCCCGCCCCTGGACACTTTTTATTTTTCCGTTCTCCATTACTCTTCATGTTTCACCTTTCCATACCTCATCCTCAAAGTTAGAAATGTCGCTATTTCTCTTTGAAAATAAATTTCGATTTTTAAAAGAAACATTCGCGGTATAATTTTAATTTTCGTTTTACAATCATCAGCCGCGTTATATTGTATTTTAAATGTTACTTTAAATATAAGTTATGAACGGAAAAATACGTCCAGGGTAGCCGAGTGGACAAGGCACCTGCCCGGTAAGCAGAAGAGTGTGGGTTCGATTCCCGCCCCTGGACACTTTTTATTTTTCCGTTCTCCATTACTCTTCATGTTTCACCTTTCCATACCTCATCCTCAAAGTTAGAAATGTCGCTATTTCTCTTTGAAAATAAATTTCGATTTTTAAAAGAAACATTCGCGGTATAATTTTAATTTTCGTTTTACAATCATCAGCCGCGTTATATTGTATTTTAAATGTTACTTTAAATATAAGTTATGAACGGAAAAATACGTCCAGGGTAGCCGAGTGGACAAGGCACCTGCCCGGTAAGCAGAAGAGTGTGGGTTCGATTCCCGCCCCTGGACACTTTTTATTTTTCCGTTCTCCATTACTCTTCATGTTTCACCTTTCCATACCTCATCCTCAAAGTTAGAAATGTCGCTATTTCTCTTTGAAAATAAATTTCGATAAATGTATATATCAAAATATTTTCTCCCCATTGAATATAACAAAATATTTTTAAAAACTTAATGCTGTTGACGTTATGTGGCGCTGAGTTTGTTGTTGACACACTTTAAAATGTTATAACATTTTGATAAAGGTTGGCGTTCAGCCAACTGAAATATTGGTAAAATAAATGATTTTTTGATCCAATATATGCCTTTTATATTAAATATAGTATATAATATTGTAACGGTGTGGGAGGAAGATATTCATTTGCAAAAACGGCACCTCTCCCTTTCAATAAACGCATTAAAACAATTCATCCATGAAATGTGTTAGACAATTGACAATTAAAATATTTTTATTAACAAATTATCATGCAATAAATGCAAATATTCACAGTCTGTATTATATTAAAAAGATAATTATTTATTTTTTTGAAAATAAGAGCAATCCATAAATAAATCTTTAAATAAAAAAGCATATATTGGACCAAAATGGCTGAACGTTCAGCCAACTGAAATGTTGGTAAAATAAATGATATTTTGATTCAATATATGCTTTTTTATTTAAATAATTATATATATACTAGCGGATGTGTACCCGGCTTCGCCCGGGTTTTATCCGAGTGAAAGTTTGCCTAACGAATATTATATATTATGAAGTATAATAAACAATGCTAAAGATTAGTTTTAATTATTAATCAAGATTGTGTGTGAATATGTGAGAAAGATGTAATATCGTTGTTGTTTTCTTGGCCGACTGTTTTACATATGGTGTTATCTTAAAATTGCTTGTTTTGAATATTTTTTTAGATTGAGTTGAATGAATTGCTGAATTTTTTTTTTGTATTTATATATAAATAAAATTAACTACTATAGAATAAAGCGTTAGGAGAAAATAATTTTTAATAATCGACTACACGAGCTTTCGGGCAGTCACGCCCTTCAACTGGTAATGATACATGATGGCAATAGGCCTTAAATAGGATTCCGTTTTTTAAGATATATTTACATATGAGAAAAATAATATAGGACGGCTAAAAAACAATTTAGTTAAAAAATATTTGCAAATCTAAGCTATTGTATAATATATTTATGTAACTATGCTAATCCTGTAATGCCGGTTGACAAATAAATGGTAGGTTTGTAATTGGCTAAAACATGTGACTATATAATGAAGAGAGAATAATATTAGGATATCGACTGTTCAACCCGCCATCAGCGGCCATATTGGAACTATATTATTATTTTTCTCATATGTAAATATATCTTAAAAAACGGAATCCTATTTAAGGCCTATTGCCATCATGTATCATTACCAGTTGAAGGGCGTGACTGCCCGAAAGCTCGTGTAGTCGATTATTAAAAATTATTTTCTCCTAACGCTTTATTCTATAGTATTTATAATCCAAGGAGAAAGTTTCCATGTTTAAAAAAATAAAATTAACTCTGTTGAATTTTTTTGTATTTTATCGATAACAGCAAAGTTATGTATTTTAAAGTTAGGAAAAATATTTTGATGTTAAGCAAAACCTGCTCCATCTCGTTTTACATAAATGTTGAAAATTTGGTCGAAATTGATGCATTGTAACGAAAGTTTTTAGCGAACACCACTTATGAAATTTCCATTTATATAGAAGATATAATATAATATAAATGAGTTTTAAAAATTGTTAAAAAAAATGCATCGGCCGGGAATCGAACCCTGGCCGCCCGCGTGGCAGGCGAGCATTCTACCACTGAACCACCGATGCTTTAAAAAAATCAAATTCATTTATCGTCGCGACCAGTGCTGCGCCCTAGCGGTAAAAGACTGGAACTAACGCTTTTTGTTTTTTTATTTTTTAAAAAAAGCACATTAACTTTTTTAGTTTTTTGAATAGCCTATATGTTAAACGAAATCTTCAGCTACCTACATGCGAAATTCCATAATGATTGAGTCAGTAGATTTTGCGTGATGCGATAACAAACATCGATTTCGCATTTCATTTTTATATATATAAGGAAGGATATATGCATGGTACTATATGAATATGGCGCCTCTGCTACCGCTGCAGAGTTTGGTGGAGAATTGTTGACTTTGCTTAGAATTTTTAATGAAACTGATTCCAATAATTATTAATTGAACATTATATTTATTGATTTACAAGAGATAGATCAAAATATAAAAGGGAAACTAATATTGAACAAAGGAACTTTTTTTTCTTTTCGGTTAGCGCCTATTTATCTGTGAGCTTACACACACTCTGTGGTAACAATTAATTAATATATATACAACAAAATCCCCAGCGGGTCTCCAGCGACACCACGTATTTCGACATCTACGAAGAATACGTAGATTACGTTAAATACGTAGATACGTTAAATGCGTTAAAAGAATGCAGTTGTTTGACCTAGAGGTAGTTCATTCACTGATAGCAATCTGGGCGTTCTGCTCAGAGCAGATCAAACACCTGAATTCTTATAATGTATTTAATCGATACTATATTTTAATGCGTTTATGAAAAATTATAGATAGATTTTGGAAACCTAGATTTTTTAATATAAGTTTATACAATATGTATTCAGCATTTTATTTATATCTCACTTTAGATGATAAAGCACAATTTGGATTATAGATTAGAACAACAAAGTAATAAGACCTAATCCGAATAATTTAATACTATGTGACGTTTCAGTAACAGCGTTGTTATCATCATCAGACTAAAGAATAAAATAATAATGATAAAAATATATTAAAATGATAAAAATAAAATAAAAAAGTATTCTTTTGCCTGATGATGTAATGATGGTAACAATTCTGTTACTGAAATGTCACACACTATTAATTTATTTGGATTAGGTCTTATTACCTTGTAGTTATCTCTTTAGAGCATATTTGTGAATTCATATTTGTTGTGTTTAATTCTTCAAGACCACGACTAATATCAAAATATTTTAAAATACAAACAAAACATGCCTTTTATTGGTGACCAAGATTCGCCCAGGTGTATAGTTGTTTATAAAATATTAGTTATTTACAGATGATCGTTCGTTTATTTATCTATTTGCATACGGTTCTCTTTCCTCAGTGTTTCTTCTCTTGTGCCGCCCTGTAAAACTTAATATTAAAAAAAAAAAACTCTGAGTATATACTAAAACAATTGTCTCTGTATATGTTAAAAACAACACATGTAAACATACTAATGTAGCGTGTGGAGGAAACAATAAAAAGTTCTACTAACTACAATAACAGATCTTTAATGTAAAATTCTAGGTTCCTACAGTCAACGGTACATAATGATTTCTTAGAATACAAAATAGTTATTTGTAATAAATTGAAATATAGAAATTACCTAAATTTTATAAGATCAATATATGTACAGGAAAGAGTGAGATAAAGAATTTATTCGCTGGAAAATAAACAATAAATATATATAAAATAGAAAGTATTGGCAGTTATTGATGTTCTTTTTTTATAGGAAAAATTGCCTTTGGAGCTATTTTCTTAGCAGACGGCTTGGTACATTGACTTTACAAGTTAATTTTTTTCAAATTTTATTTGGCATTTTTAAAATTTAAAATGTTTCACCCCGAAATATTGTGTGTTCACTTATTTTTACGTTCATAGAGTTCTGTGAATCCAAAATATTTTAAATTTTAAACATTTATATGGATTCCAAATTATGTATTTTACGTAAAATAATCATTAATTTACAAGTAATAGAAATTTATTTTGAATATGTAGATTTATTTAATAAAATTTAATAGGATTTATTTAATAGCATATATAAATATACAAAGTTTTAATTTTTCATTAAAAAAGTCCACGAAGAGAAGTGTAATTAATTAAATATTAACATATTATTTGTGAGAGATATGGCATTAAATTAACTTAATTAAACTTTAAATGCCCCTGTGTGTTACATTTTAACAATTTAAATATAACATAGAAAAGTGCATCCTTCTTTTATATGTAAGCTAAGTTTTATACTATTCATGCAATATATAATAAATATTATTAACAAAAATGAATAATATTTTAATATTTACACATTTTAAAATGTAACATGAATATAGATGAGTATTTCATGGTTCGTTAAATTGTTTATTTTTGATTATAAAGTTATTATTCACTTTCACAGCGCAATAATGCTTCTTTTGATAATATTTTAATAAAATATTTAACTCAAGATGTAGTAGACTTATCATCAACCCTCAAATATCGGTCGAACAACTGTCACTTTTTAGAAGGAAGAAAGCTTTAAGCGAAGTTTGTCTTTTTCGCTTGAAGATTTCCTCCTTGAAAAGGGTGACAGTTCTGAGGGTTGTGATAAGTCTTTATTTAATCCTAATCCAACCTACAATAATGATATTTCCTTTATAGTAAAAGGAAAATTATTTTGAAAGTGAACACTTTAATTACTTTATAATCAAATATTGTATATATAAGCGTTTATTCGCTTTTAAGTTTTAAAAATAATATCTATAATTTTGTGTCCACATATTAACATGTTGATATTTATATTTTGTATTAAAAGGAACTATAAATATATAATAATGTTTCCATAGAAACGAAACAAAGTGTACTACTGCTACATATAGCCTTCCCTCCCAGAGCTATGGCAGTGACGGCAGTCTGCTAAGAAGACAGCTCCGCGGGTCTTACCTCAGTACACTGCCACCCAGGGCCCAGGCTGCGGGGCCCTGGGTGACGCTGAATGTCAGGCCGCCGCCTCCTTCGGTTCCGTTGTCATCTTCTTCGCCATCTCCGCCACGACCTCCTTGAAGATGACGGCGTCGATGTTCTGCCCCAGCATGTAGATGAGGAACCAGTCGCCCACCGAGCCACGCCGCACCACGGTGTGGATGTGGTCGAGGTGCAGGATACGGAAGCGCATGTTGAGGAGGTAAACCCGCACGGGCGGACAGGCGATGATCACCAGCCGCGCTATTAGCACGATGCCCGTCAGTGTTCCCAGAATAATGAACCAGAACCACAGGAAGATGAAGATCTTTTCGTTGATTATGTTAAGAGGCAATATGCAGAGGGCGTCGTGGGTTTCGATGCTGCCCGCCGAGCCGTACTTGTAGAAGCGGCACTTGGTCACCCGAGGGAAGATTCTGATCATAGGATCGGTGCGGTCTTCTTGGTCCATCTCGACGAAGCGGATCACATCGAGTCCATAGTGCAAGAACTCGCCGTCGAAGAACTTATCCATCAGGAACATCTGGCCGACGACGTTGCTGAAGGCGAAAATCTCACAGAGGAAGTAGCGAGCGGCGTACCAGTCGTGCTGGCGTAGGCTGGCAAGGAGGTAGTCCACGAGCAGCTTCTTCTTCTGACGTTTCTCCTGGTCGGTGCAGATGCCCACGTCCAGATCCATCATGAGAGCTTGGATCTTACCGCCCTCCCAGTTGCGCCACAGCCAGCGAGGGACGTAGAACAGAGCAGCCTGGAAGAAGAGTACGAACCACACCCACTGGTAGTACCGGTGGTATTTGAAGTAGCGCGCGTCTTGAGCTGTGGCGTCGATGCCGAGGTGCGGCACCTCCCGCGGCTGCAGCTTGTTCAGGGCGCTAGGGACAGTGAAGGTGGTGTGGATCCAGCAGAAGGTGTTGATGAGGCTCTCGGGCAGATCGCTGGAGCGCAGGCAGTGGATGGGGTCGCCCACGTACTGCTTGGTGGTGACGATGAGACAGAAGGCCACCAGCACCAGCACGGTGACCGTGTAGTGCAGGCGGAAGACGTTGTTGTCGATATGCACGCGACTCACCTTCAACAGGTTCCGTAGGCCCCGCAGCACGTCGAGCATTCCCGCCTACATGGCAGCGCCGCCTGCCGCCAGCTGCCGACCCCCGCGCCACCGCCACCCAGGACTGCCCGCACGGTGTGTAGGGGCTCAGCTGGGCCCAGTCAATTGGAACATTATTTGTGGGACAGTTTTAGTGACAGTTTTTGGAGGAATTATTTTAAATTGATCTATTATGCCCGATCTATACTAGTAAATGTTATATATCTAATTTTATTATAATAATTTATTATATTCAAATACAATCCCCCAGGTATATATTATAGGTTCAACAACGTAGTTATATCGCTATGGAACCTACCACTTTTGTGGATTTTTGTTGATTCAATATTTGCATATGGCAGTTATATAGATAGCTGAGTGTTTGAAAAAAGAGAGACAACTATCTCTCGAAGAAATATTATATTTATATAATAATATTTATATATTTTAACTCTAATTTTAAAATATAATGAAATTGTTTTTCTACGGCGCTTATACTGCGATTATTAAAAATTGATAAAAAGCGAGGGTATGACTCATCAGTGGTAAACCCTTCTAGCGGTTTCGCAATTTTAATCTCCGAAGATTCCAGAGACAACTATATTAACAACAACAAATTTATCACAATATACATATTTAACACACACCTCCACTTTATCACGACAGGTAATTCCAGGTAGAAATAATCTTTGCTGAATAAACAAACAACATGCAAACATTCCCCTGGGTGAAGCCGAAATTGCTGTAGATATTTCCACTACTGCACCACGATGGAGATTTCGAGAATATGTAGGTTAAACTATAACGTATTTACATACCTACTTTATATACCCATTGTATAGTTAAATTATCATATATTTTATATGTATCATACTCTCCTCAGATTGTACTTTAAATATATTTGTTTTGCTTATCCCTAGTACAGACCATGATAATCATGGTGGGTAGAAGTAGGCGACAGCTTTTACTATAAGTGCACCACATGTGTAGACATGTGAAAAGCAGTTCGACTTTACACTTACAAATGTGCCAGAGCTCCGTTTAGTTACTTGCACTCACTGGTGGGGGTTGGACTTTTGAAAAATATTATAAAACATTAGAACTCTAAACTTATCAGTTGCTATGTTCCGATCAAACTGGAGCTTTCAACCCGAAGTCCTGATACGGTAAAACGGCTCTTAAATAAATCCACCCTATATACATATCTACATAATAACAAGACCTACTTGGGAATATAGTTGTTTGTAGATAGGGCTTTAACACGGTGCTTAATGTGTAAATAGACAAATTATATAGCATATATTGTTTAAATTCATAATATAATTTATTTTTTTCCATTGCAGTAAGGGCAGTAGGAATTGTTTAATTCGCGTTTAGAATAGTTTCGAATTTTGGTTATATATATTTAATATTTTGTGTTCTTATTTTCAATTTTAACTAAGTTTTTAATCATATATTCTGTATGTAAATATTAAGAAAAGAAAACAGTCGATGGGCGACCTTATACCGTTGATTTCCAACAGCCATTAACCAAGATTTAACTAATCGCGCATTGGACACTTTTTTTTAAAAATATGTGCAGAACCTTTGTATATTATTCATTAAAAACAAAAAAGGCATATCCTGACCAGATTCACATGAGCATTTCTAGATGGCAGAGCGCCATCTAGTGGAGCATTTTTATATTATTTATATATTTTTTCATTGTTTTTTCACATGAAAAGTGTATTTACGCAAACTTGGCCTTAAATACCCATTTCTTGATTTCTCAGGAAACCTCTGTAACCAAATATTTGGTCGTAGAGGTACAGTCAGTACCACGCTGACGAGGGCCAACAGTTCGAACGGGTACGTGGTTGACTCTTCTTGATTTATCAAGAAATTGGGTTAGCCAAATATCACGGAGCAAGTTAAATAAACGTTTAGTTTATTTTTGCTCCACTAGATGGCGCTCTGCCATCTAGAAAAGCTCATGTGAGCCTGGTCAAGATATGCCTTTTTTGTTTTTAATATCAACACCTGACCTTTTTTATATTATTATATATTTAATATATTTTTAAAATTGTTTTTTCACATATTATTCGTTATAAGAAATTTAAAATATTTTTAACGCGTATGATTCTTTTTTAAAATAAATCAATTTTCTACTGCTCTTACTGCAATGATAAAAATATTGGGAGGGCCTGGCTCATCAGTGGTGAACCCTCCCAGCGGTTTCGCCAGTTTAACCTACCATACCGCTGTTATATTGCATTTTTCGGTTTTTCTTTTATATTGATACTGAAGCTAGACTCTTGTTTCATTGTGAATAACATAAGCTAGGTTGCTCTTGTTGAGCGGTATTTTGGAACAGGAAATATAAAGAAGATGTATATAAGACTGTTTTCCTTTAAAGTTGTTTTATCGCATTGAGAGGGCGTGAAGTCTTTTATAAATAACACGCCAGCGATTTGGTTTATTTTCCACCCTATCCCGTATTTATATATGTATATTATATAATCTAAAATTCAAATATTTTATTTTTTTAAAAACATATTTTATTTTCATTCATTGACTGTTTTACATATTTGACCATAGATTCAAAAACATACCACTTTAATTATTATTGTTGTAAATATGTATAGTTAGACCTACCCTTTTTAATTAAAATCACGATTATAGAATTCATTATATAAATTCTATATTCCTGTGATAAATAAATTTATGTGTAAATTGCTTCAAGTGATTTAAAATAAAAATCTGCTTGAAAGGTAAATAATTATCTTTACTTTTACGACTGCACCTCTTTTCAACAATCAAACACACAAAAAAATTCAAGATTTATTTATGGATTGCTCTATTTTCAAAACAATTTATCATTATATAAACATATTTATTCATATTTATATTTAACCTTATATAATCTTATATGGACGTTGTAATAAATCAGTTTCAATCTCAATCTCTCTCTATCTCTTCTTATATTTAACCTTATATAATCCTATATTTATTTATTTATTTCAACATACAAAACGCGATATCCCGGCTAGGGATAATTGTGTCGATTTACATTTTTTTTAAACATAAACAGTTATAAACATATTATACAAGAAAAGTAATTGAAAATAGAAACAATAATATCAATATAATATAATCCTATATTATAATAACTATAATAACAATATAATCCTATATGAGTGATATAAAAAAGTGGTTTAATTCTCAATCTCTCTTTCTCTTCTTCTATCTCTCTTGTATATATTTATATATATGAATATTTATCAAATACACCTATCCCCCGATTTACACGGTAGTTACGTTCCTGAGAAAAACGTGTAAATCGGGGGATAGGTGTACACAGAAATAAAAATAAAATGCATTGACAGGTTAAAATATGTAGTCAGCACATAAGCTCGGGATTCTTTGTGAGATGTGTACATAGCGCATGTGTTCAATCACAGTAGCATTTAGTATAGTGCGATAAAAACAAAAAAAAAACTTATTTGGAAAACCGTGTAAAAGCGAAAACGTGTAAAACAAGTACCGTGTAAATCGGAGGATAGGTGTATTTTATATATTTATATTTATTTATTCATATATTTATCATTATATATTCTTATTTATTCATATATCTATTTATTTTTTTGTATTAAGCCTTATATAGCCATATATGAACGCTGCAATAAAGTAGTTTCAATCTCTCTCTTTATGTTCACTTTGTGTGAATCTTATATACCTAATGTATATTGTTACGTTTTTATTAAAGTGTTGTGTTTGATATACTTTTTCTATATTTGTTTTGTGCATACTGTTTATATATATACACTCTTGGACAAAACTTAAGAAAATTATACCATTTTGCATATATATCTGTATTCAGACAATAACTCTGAAAGATATTTGATACACAGTAACCTTATTGAAGACTCACGAGATAACTTAGTGTGAACAAAATTGCCCTTGTCTCCTTAAAAAATATATATACGACCGGTAAAAATCAAAAACTTTCCACTTCCCCTTAAGTTTTGTCCATGAGTGTATATACGAGGGCCATCCAATAAATAAGTTTCCCTATTTTTTTTTTCTGCGAACGAAACGTTGTAAAAATTAGTTAGTATAGAAGAAATGGTCACTAGGATGCGTTGGAAGCTGGTGACCTTCAAAATCACGCTACTCGTACGCGCAAGTCCGTAGCGCTTCAGTTTCCATGGAGCTACCACTGGTGAACGTGTCCACTTGCGAACTCCGTTCTGTAATTCGTGTTTTCACGGCGAAAAATTAAACTGCGGTCAATATTCATCGCAATTCAGTGTCAGTGCATGGTGAAGAATGTATGAGCATCCAAATGGTTCGCCGATGGCGTTCATGGTTCTTAGAAGGACGGCAAAACGTGCATGATGACGAGCGAAGCGGCAGCCACGTTACTGCCACGGACAATGCAGCCGTTGCTGCTGTTCGGAATGTGGTGGAAGCAGATCGCCGAGTCACCATTGACGAAATAATGATTCGACTGCCTCCTGGAATCGAAATTAGACGCTCTTCGATTGGAACAATCATGTCAGATGTTTTGAATTTTCTCAAAGTCTGCACAAGATGGGTCCAACGGATGGAGGCAGCCCGAGCTTTCCTGGAAATGCATCAAAGAGATGGAGATCAACTGTTTTCCAGTATTGTCACTGGAGATGAAAGCTGGGTGCATCATTCAACTCCAGAAACAAAACGACAAAGCATGGTGTGGAAGAAGCCTGAGGAAAGTGCACCAAAAAAGGCGAAGGTCACAATCCCTGCAGGCAAAGTTATGGCTATGGAAAACTTCAAATGGGAAATTTTCACACATCCACCTTATTCTCCGGAACTTGCCCCAAGCGACTTCCATCTTTATTCAGAACTCAAGTGGCACCTTGGAGGCAAGCACTTTGCGAATGATGACGAAGTGCAGGCGGAGGTGAACCACTGGCTACGAAGACAGGACACGGCTTGGTACAACAGTGGTATCTAAAAATTGCTACAACGGTACCAAAAATGTTTGGACAGAAATGGTGATTATTTAGAAAGGTAGTCTATGAGTTGTATAATGAAAATAAAATAACTGCATAATTGTAAATAATGTCGTTTATTTGTTAAAAAATAGGGAAACATATTTATTGGATGGCTCTCGTATAATTTTATTTTCATTATACATGCACTTTAAGGTTATGTATTTATATTTTCTCTATGTGTACTTTTTTTGTTTTGACTGTATATATGAACACTTTAAAAGGTTGTAATCTGCTGCATAAGGACACAAAAGTATGCTTTTTTTCGCAAACGACAAGCCGAATTTCAAGAATTCCTTTCACAAAAAAAAAAAACTTAGTGTAATGCAATGATATTGTTCGTCTATAATAGATTGAAAGCTGTTCTCCTTCACAACGGTAATGAGTTCCCATCGGTGGAATCAGCACAAACATTAAGATAAAATGATGTCTCTTTTAGGAGACATAGAGAAATATTCGTTCCTTAACCAATGTGATCTAATAAGGTTTATAAAAATTGGAAATTATTATAGACGCGTATAATTCTTTTTAAAATTAAACAATTTCTACTGTCCTTAATTTTAAAAATAATCATTCGCGTCTATAATAGTTTCCAATTTTCATAACATTGACTCATCCATTGATGAGCTTTATTCTTCCCCGGCAGACACCATCAAAAGTCTCAAGCTTTACAAGCTTGATACCTTAATATGATTGAGTGGAGATAAGAAAGAAGAAGAAGATAACAGATGGCGCGCTAATGCTTCATAATAAGATTTATGCAAAAATCCTTGCGTAACATTTTTAAAATTTATTATTATGTTTACTCCAATGCTAAAAAAGATTGCCACGCAAAACCATGGATGATGGAAAATTTCTGATTAGATTTTTGAGTTCAGAATTTAAAGTTACACTAGAAACACCATCAGGTTTTCTTTGTTAAAAAAATTCTCTGTTTAACAGTGTCATTTTATGACACATTTAAAAATTATCCAAATATTTGCATTGTCATCGCGAGTGAGCTCAGAAAAGTTCCGAAATAGTAAAATTTATATAAATAACTTTATATGACAAAAATATCAAGCAAAAGGATGTCAGATGTCATTATATATACAAATATACGTGTATATTGGGAAAATAGATAAAATAATTATGTGAAATATTACATCTTGATTTATTGATTCTACATTAGGTAGAGTTATAAATTCATTAGTGAAATCCTGTTTCAAAATAACTTCATTAGGTACATCTCAAAAAG
This sequence comes from Cordylochernes scorpioides, assembly GCA_030710605.1. Lineage (NCBI taxonomy): Eukaryota > Metazoa > Arthropoda > Arachnida > Pseudoscorpiones > Chernetidae > Cordylochernes > Cordylochernes scorpioides. The sequence continues at coordinate 15,824,368 of CP092870.1, forward strand.
AGCAACCTAGCTTATGTTATTTACATGAGAAATATGAACAGGTTCTTAACAGAAAACAGTTTACAATGCGGGATTAGATCCCGGGTCATGGCTGTCGGGAATCGAGGGTTTTAACCACTCGTCCCTAAAAGTGTACAATGCGGGATTAGATCCCGGGTCATGGCTGTCGGGAATCGAGGGTTTTAACCACTCGTCCCTAAAAGTGTACAATGCGGGATTAGATCCCGGGTCATGGCTGTCGGGAATCGAGGGTTTTAACCACTCGTCCCTAAAAGTGTACAATGCGGGATTAGATCCCGGGTCATGGTTGTCGGGAATCGAGGGTTTTAACCACTCGTCCCTAAAAGTGTACAATGCGGGATTAGATCCCGGGTCATGGCTGTCGGGAATCGAGGGTTTTACCCACTTGTCCCCATTAGTGAAAATATGGTTCCAAAATCACTTTACTAGGTACTGCTCAAAAAGATCAACCTAGCTTATGTTATTTACAACAATGAATTATATGTGAAGGTTATTTATATGTTAAAACAAAGGGGCAAACGCGGGATTCAATCCCAGTTCATGGCTGTCAGGAAACGAATGTTTCAACCAATCGTCCCCATTAGTGAAAATCCTGTTCCAAAATCACTCTACTAGGTACCGCTCAAAAAGAGCACCCTAGCTTATGATAGGATATTCACAACAATAAATAATATGTGAATGTTATTCACATATTGAAACAAAGGGTCCAAAGATCGGGATTCAATCCCAGTTCATGGCTGTCAGGAAACAAGAGTTTTGCCCACTCGTCAACCAATTAGTGAAAATATAATCTCACTCATATGCCTTCTTTTTTTAGATTTTTTTAAGTTCAAACTTCAAAATGACTTTAAACTACCGGTGGTGTCTAGACATGTTTGTAGAACAGGTTAATGCGACAATAAAATCATCTTTATTGACTTCTTAGTCAATATTTACATAATAAAAGATAAATTTCACAGACAGCCAGGTCCCCACCGCGATAGCCTCCAGGCGATGGTCTCACCCAGCTCAAACTGGACGAAGGTAGATTCTTGACTTCTCCGATGCGAGGAAGGCCAGTTCGTCATCCTCCAGGCCTGTCCCGAAGAACCGAGCCAGAACAAGCTAATGTGTTCTAGTAGTATTATAATAATTCATTATCAGAAAACATGAGGCGGATATATTAGCACTGAATTTTTTTACCCCACAATAAGAAAGTTCGTTAGATATTTGGCCATATTTGGGGTTCAATTCCTTTCATCTAGCCACAATTTTTATATCACAAAATATGTAAATTTGTTATTGGTTTAATTTGAATAGAGGCTTTGAATAGCCTATATTTTAAACTACAAAAATATTTTATCTATATACCTACATATTAAATTAAAGAATTTTTAAAAGCTTAAATGCATATGTGTGGGTGAAGGTGTTCTTTAAACCTTTCTTATTTGTATATGCTGCTCGAGTGAATTTTCACCAAAAGAATCTTGTTTATATCTAATAAACATAATACATCAATATTACATCATCATTTTCTGAATAAAAATAAATATATTAGCCTAGTATTTTATTTATTTTAATTTTGATTGGTTGAAAATGTGGCAAAAACATTTTTCCCCAGACTTAACTCTATATACTGTTATAATTTCAGCCATGTCGATTAAATATTGAGGGAATGAATGAGGAACAAAGAAATAAAAATCATATGTACAGAACGTATACTTTAATGTATATATAGATTTATTTATTTACTAGCGAATATACGCGGCTTCTCCCTCGCTTTTTGAGAGATTGAGATTGAAACTGATTTATTACAATGTTCATATAAGAATATATAAGGTTAAATACAGAATAAATATAAATATGAATAAATATGATTATATAATGATAAATATAGGAAAAATAGATATAAATTGTATATATAAATATATACAAGGTCTTCATTGGTGGCGCCCACCGCGGGAAAGACTCCGCCACCGGTGTACTGCTGATGAGAGAGAGAGAATAGAACTTATAAATTTTTATATATATCCAGCTACGTATAAGCAAAATATTCCAATAATTTGTTTATTCAGTAGTTTTGATGGAGATGAGTAACAAACATCAATTTATCTTGACATGAATGTATTCAGTAGGGAGTGGGTGCTTATCTCGAAACTAATGTCTTAACAAACGTTCTTCAGGCAAACTTTCACTCGGTTGAAAACCGGGCGAAGCCGGGTACATTCCCCAGTAAATATGTATATAAAAATATATATGTGAAAAAGTAACCAAAAATAGGAAAAAGTCAGATGGTGATATTAAAAACAGAATAGGAATATCCTAACCGCTCACCTGAGAATTTAAGATGGCAGAGAGCGCCATCTAATGGAACATAAATCAACTATTTGAGAATAGATTGACTCCAGAGAGAAATTTAAAATAACTTGCGGAACAAAACAGTTCATTTTGATGACAAGCCACCTTTGTCGTGCCATTGAACGTTGCTACCAAAGGAAAGAACTGGTCTATTCTGAGGTTGACGATTATAAGCAGCAGCATCGGAAATCCACGTTTAGCAGATGTTTGTTTTGATGTTTGGCAAAATTCAGTTAGTTGATCAGACTTCGTGTCTTCATTTGCTGTTTTACCTTAATTCGACGTACTCTGGCCCGTGAGCTCAGACTCGCGGGGTCGGTATCTTACAACTCAGATCCTTTCCATAGAGTTCCGTTCAAATAAGACGAACTGAATGCCAAGGTAATAGAGATGACAGTTTAGGAGTAGTCACATATATTATAGGTACCCTGGTTCCTGGGGCGTATCCGCATACAGCCTGGAAGCTCATGATTGTAGTATAAACATTATGATTTCCCCCGAGTATAATAGGGGTATAAATAATTTTAACACTAGACTTGAAAAGTATTAACAATTATATATACAGTAGAACCTCCCTATAAAGGACAACGCCTAATTGCAGAGCCAAAGTGTCCTTTAGGGAGAGGTGTTCTCTTACCAGAGAGTTGCTAAATTGTAAAAATGGTAATTTTGCAAATGAAAACTGTCTTTTGTGGAGAGGTGTCCGCTAGCGGGGTGTCCGCTGAAGGGAGGTTCTACTGTATATATAATTTTTAAAATATTTATACAGACCTAATATTGCGATGAATAAGATTTGAAAGAGTGAGAGCATGGCTCATTAGTGGTGAGCCCTCACAGCGGTTTCGCCAGTTTAATCTCCTATATTTATGTATATAAAATAAAAGGATTTAAAAGCGCGAATGTTTCTTTTATACATAAAACGAACTTCTACTGTCCTTACTGCGATGAAAAAATATATTGGGAGGGCTTGGCTCATCAGTGGTGAACCCTCCCAGCGGTTTCGCCAATTTAATCCACCAGACCGCCCCTCAGAGCTCTAATACCGTATTGGATCATTCTGCCCCTATATGCCACACTGAAGGATGGAATCCCAGAAATGGTCCCCAAGTAAACTATGGACATAAGCTTATAGGACAGTAGAATTACATTCAAATATTTGCTTCGAGCAATGCTCTTCAGCAAACTATAAAGACAAGGCCAGTTAGGCATAAATTAACACAAAGCAATAACGCGCCATCTATATATATAAAATAAAAGGATTTAAAAGCGCGAATGTTTCTTTTATACATAAAACGAACTTCTACTGTCCTTACTGCGATGAAAAAATATATTGGGAGGGCTTGGCTCATCAGTGGTGAACCCTCCCAGCGGTTTCGCCAATTTAATCCACCAGACCGCCCCTCAGAGCTCTAATACCGTATTGGATCATTCTGCTTTTATATGCTACACTGAAGGAGGGATTCCATCCTTCAGTGTGGCATATAGGGGCAGAATGATCCAATACGGTATTAGAGCTCTGAGGGGCGGTCTGGTGGATTAAATTGGCGAAACCGCTGGGAAAAACTGATGAGTGGTGAATCCTTCTTCCTCGTTCAAAGTTTATTAATTGCTGTATAGGGTTGTTAGAGGAATAGATTTTAATTGAATATATCGAAATAAACATAGCGTTTGAATAATTTCTGAATTTCAGCGATAGAGGGCTATAGACTGGTGACGACATGTGTGCACCCCTTAACACAAGAACTGATGCAGAAATCCTGGGACTCGGCCCGGACCTCTCGGTGTGTGGCAATAAAGAAAGGCCGCACGGTGACATATTTGTTTAGCCAGAAATATCCGTCTCATTATTTAATTGTCAGAGGCTCGCTTGTTATATACACTTGTATATATTGTCCTTATCTCTTTTTTTTAACTCTATCGTCACCTCTTGATGTTTAACAGCATGAAAATGGTATTATAAAAGTGTAAAATGACCAAAATTTGGTCCCAGAGGTTTCCTGAGAAATCAAGAAATGGGTATTTAAGGTCAAGTTTGCGTAAATACGCTTTTCATGTGAAAAAAACAATAAAAAATATAAAATAGGTCAGGTGTTGAAATTAAAAAAGTAAATATATATAGAACATTTCCTTACTGCACACATGAGCATTTTAGATGGCAGAGCACCATCAATAAAAATCAATTAAATAATCAATCAAGAAAATGCATTGGCCAAATATTATGGTACTTTATATAAGTACGTTATATTTACAGTAATTGTATCTTTCATTCTTATTTTAAAAACCAATTATCATAACGATCGCAATAAAATGATCAGTAAAATATGTAAATAGATTAATTGAAGTTTATATTATAGAATATTTTGCGCTATGTAGGTATACCTTGGAAAATAAATAAAAGTGCTCAATAGCACCAAGCACAGGCATGTGAACCACCATCCCAATAGGTCCTGGCAGGGCTCCAGTCGAGGTAAAGTTTGCGGACTTAATGAACGATCCACCATTAGCTTTATAAAATAACAATTGCCGTCGACCGGAAAATTGGACCGAACGCCCTACCCAAATTTATAGCATCGGCAACCTTTTATTGTTGAACTCGCGTGTATTGAGGCCCACTTAACGTGGGTCGCTCTTCCTTTTTTTTCTTTTGAATCGTCTAATTTACTTTTGGAAGGTTCCCAGCTCTCGGCCGGTCCTTGCGGAGAAAGTCAGTACCGGCTTCTTTATTGTATGGCTAGAACTACCTCGGTATAATTATGGAGGAACTATTTGCACATGTCAATAGTACCTGAACATCTCTCTTTGAAAATGAATTTTAAATAGAAGAAAGTTGAATTCTTTGGTACATGACTATCACCCTCCCGCAACACTGCGCTATATCAATACAGTAGAACCTCCATGAGAGGACACTCCCGCTAGAGAACACCTCTCTACAAAGGACAGTTTTAATTTTTGTAAAATTATCATTTTTGCTATTTAGCAACTCTCCTGTAAAAGGACACCTCTCCCTAAAAGACACTTTGGCTCTGCAATTAGGTGTCCCTTACAGGGAGGCTCTACTGTAGTAAAAATTAGATTTACGTAAGCATAGCAGGTGTCCTCCATACAACTCTTCCTGATCCAATGTATTGCCATGTGTGATAGCAATATACACTGACCACAAAGGAATTGCATCACCTATAAACACTTTAGCCAATTTTAATAAAATTTGCATATTTAATAAGAATATTAAGCAATATTGGTCATTAATATTGTGGCGAATAAATAATTTATTATTTAATTATTCAATGAAAATATTTTAAACAGATTTAAATTTTTACATTTGTTAAATCATCATTTAGTTGCCTAGCTTGCTTGCTCGATATTCTCTAGCTGTAGATAGTTCGGTTAATTTGTTAATATTTGTCGACTGGTCGTGGTGATGTTAGCAATAAATACGCTTACATCTTCAGACATCCCAAGATTAATTTTCTACGCTACAATATTATGAAACCGTAACTAGAAAATAAATGCATAAAAATAGCCTTGTTTATTCATGAAAGGGTATTCAAATAACTTCCTAGTGTATCATTAATTGGAGTAGTTTTGTTTTGTTTTTTAATATCATATTTAATCTGTAGAATGCTAAGGCAGTAAAAGGGCGTCATCCGAGCAATTTTTTTATTTTGCAAGAGGCAGAATCATAGGCCTCAGAGAATCAGGAAATTTGACTAGAGAAATTGCTATGAAAGAGGCTGAAATCAAAGTACTGTTGTAAGAATTTGGTCTCAGTAGTGTCAGAGGAAGAGAAAAGTTTTTAAAATCTGACTCAGGTCGCCATAGAGTAATAATAGAGAGAAGGGATAGGAAGATTAGAGGGATAGTTGTAGCAGACAGGACAACAACTGTACCAATGATACAAGCAGCTCTACATTTGTAGAATGAATCTGGACCATCTCTGAACACCATTAATAACCGTCTTATCGAACCAGAACTCCGTAGTCGTCGGTCTTTATTAAGAATTCCCCTCTCTCCTAGACACAGAATCGACATGCTCAGCTGGTGTGAAGAGAGACGTCTTTGGGATCAAGAATGGCATTCTGTCATTTTTCTAATAGATCCAGATTCAGTTTGGTAGTTCATGACGGAAGGATACAAGCTATACGTAGGCCCCAAGAAAGATTCCAACAGGACTGTATTATGGAAAGCCATACAGCAATAACTCCTGGCTTCATGGTGTGGGGTGGCATCAGCTATGAAAGTAGGACCAATTTAGTCTTTATTTAAGGTACAATGACTTCTCAGCTTAACATTTTAGATGTATTCCAACCTGCTGTGTGACCATTTCTTGAACAGACTATTAATGTCATTTTCCAAAAAGATAATTCTCGACCATATACAGCCAACATCTCACGAGCCTTCCTTCAAGATGTTGACATCCTTCCCTGGCCCGCATGTTCCCCAGATCTTCCCCAACTGTATGGGACATCATGGGGAGGAAAATTGTGACACTCTCCACATCCAAGTAATTTTTATCATCTTCGGCAAGTATTCCTTAACGTGCCAAAGGAGTCCTCCAAATATTGATAAAATCTGTGTATTTCAAAAAATGTATACATCCCTTTTCTGACATTTCAATCAATTTTTTTTTTCATTATCATTATATAGTTCACCAATTTTCCGAATATTTATATATATTGATAAGTATTTTAAAATTAAAAATATATTTATCGTATATTTTAAACTGTATAATAATGACACTTTTAGTATATGTCACATATCTTCCAATTAGTTAGAGCCGATACCTTAAAAGATCCTGCCCTTCTTTTGGAATGTACACCGTTTCTGTTTGCTGCCACCCCCATATTTTGCATATCTATATATATAAAAATGAATGTTTGTATGTTTGTTGGTTGGTCTGTATGTCCGGTATACAAATTCGCAGTAGTTCACTAATTCAAACCAAAATTTCAATACATTGGTAAAAAATAACGAGGATGACGATAGGCTATTTTAAAAAATATATAAATCAATTATTAAAACTATATATTCAAATTATTCTAAATAGCTCATCTAGAACGCGGTGGAACTGATGGCGGGGCCCGCCCATTGGCCGCCTGCGACACGTGGCTTCCCTGTGCGCGCGCATGCGCCGGGAAGCCACTCGCACGCCGGCTGCCGACGGGAGCAGTCGCTTGCTCGCCGGGAGTCAACGGGCGCCGACAACCCTAGGAAGCAAGGTGTAGACAAGATGAAGATTAAAACGTTTTTAAAATATATTCGCACTCGGGTAAAACCCGGGCGTTGCCCGGGCCATTCGTCTAGTATGCTATATATTTATTGATAATACCTGTAAACCCCAATTTGTATGTAACACTAAAAATGTCGACGTCAAAATAAAAATCCAAAGAGCGGTCAGCTGGGGACAGCTGGGGAGAGAGGAGGAAAATGCCAAAGCCCATGTGGGGCCCCCAGAGACTCTTTATAGACGACCCCTGTAAACAGGACAGGTTTTGGCAGGGGGTCAGCAGATGTTCTAGGGTGTGGCCTTCGGCAAACCGCTTCTGTCTCGTGCAGTCTCTCTTTCCAGGTCTCGGTGATAAGCATCCAAGTTTGTGTCATGGCCTCTACCTCTGTCCCTTGGGCTGGCCCCGATCACTCTCGGTGCTAACAGCTAGCCCTGCCTCTGCTTCTTGTTGTCCGCGTGTGGGAAGAACATCAACACTCGCCTCACATACACGACTGCCAGCTTATCCATACGTCGGCAGGATCGCATTTGCAACAATATTACATATATATATTTCTTGTCTTTTTTTCACTATCGGTTCGATTAAAATAAAATCATTTTAATAAGTCTTTAACCACGTATTTCTGCTATGCTTCTTTGTGTCCGGCTCTACGGGGATAAACTCTCCCATCAGTTAAGCCAACCCTCCACACTACTATGTATTTTGTCTCAGTGTCCAGGTGTCGAGACCAACTCAGCTTGTACATGTTGAGTAGAAGTTGTCCCAAACATGGCAGAAGGACAGCTGTTGATTACCGAGCAGGGATCGATCGATGGTTCATTCAGTTTAACTAACTCCCTAAATTTAGATTGGACGAATCTTCAAATTGATCAGCTATTTTCTTATTAGAACTATGGCACACTTGTTTACATCGGGTTGGCTGAAGCCTTTTTCTTTCATCCTCTGCATTTGATGTAGAGATAGGCTGCTTATAAAACCTATCATTTCGAGTGACTTCTGGGAGTCCTATTTAAGTAGATGAGATATGTAATCAGTATAAAATAATTACCATATAATAATAATTATCTACTACTAGGTAATAATATATTGAAGAGTAACTTCGCACGTCGGCTGTTGCCTAGCAACGACACCTTCTACCAGACATCACGTGACCTGGCGCCACACTGTCTACCTGTAGTTTAAGTTTTGCTTTTGTTGTCTGCTAATGCGCTTGCCTTTTGCGACTCTCTTTGTTCCTTGTGATCTTAATATAATATTATTGTTAATTAAACAATACTTTTGAGATCCAGCCTCTGATTCTCTTACATGGCAGCAGAGCTTGGTTGGTATCAAATATTTTTGTTTATCTAAGCTGAAATTCGTTTGCTTGCTCAAGATGACAACTGAACTTCCACAAATTCAAAAATTCAACGGCGATAATTTTCATCTATGGAAATTTCAAATGAAGATTATTCTAGAAGCAAAGGATCTTCTCAGTATAACTGATGGCTCTGAAGTAAAACCTGAAATAGAGGATATTGCAAAATTCTCTGAATGGAAAAAGAAAGATGCAAAATCCAAAATGCTGATCACTACTGCTCTAGAGTTTAAATATCTTCGACAGATTGTTAATTGCCAGACTTCAGCAGAAATCTGGGAAAGAAATTATCAACAATATATGAACTGAAATCTGAAACAAACAAATATTTGCTGCAACAAAGATTTTTCGAATATAAAATGAATCCAAATGATAACATTGCTTCTCACATTTCCAAAGTTGAAACTCAGGCACAACAAATGAAAGATCTAGGTGAGCCAATCTCTGATGTTGCCCTAATTACAAAGATAATTTGCAGCTTGCCTGATAAATACAAGAATTTCATAACAGCGTGGGATTCAGTTTCATCAGAAGAAAAGACTCTAGAAAACTTGACGGCAAGATTACTGAAAGAAGAAAGCTTACAGGATCATTGGGATTCTTCAGGAAATTTTAAACCAGATAATGCCTTGATGACTTTTTCAAAGTTCAACAGAAATTCAACAGCTTCCAACAAACAACAGCAGCATTAACAATCCATTAAAGATAAAAAGAAGAACACACACTGTGGATATTGCAAGAAGAAAGGACATTGGTGGAAAGAATGCTATAAAAGAAAGGAAGAACAAAAAGGACAACACCCAAGTTCTTCAGCCAGAGATGATAGCTATGCTTTTTCAGCTGAGACAAGTGCCTTCCTCGCTGAAACAAAGGATTCCTGGATTGCAGATTCTGGAGCAACGGATCACATGACTCAGAAGAGAATGGTTCTCTACGTTCGAAGAAATACCAGAAAGTGTTCATCCTGTGTGCCTTGGAGATGAAAAGAAGATCTATGCAAAAGGTAAGGGAAATATTGATATTCTCTCTTATGTTGATCGTCAGGAAATTAATGCAACTCTTTTGGATGTTCTCTATATACCTGAATTGGACCCCAATCTTTTTTCAATATCTACTGCAACAAAACATGGTTTGACGCTCATTTGTAAAGGAAATCAGATAAAATTGACAAAAAATTCGAAAGTGCTAGTTGCTGGAATAAAGGACAATTCAAATCTTTATAGAATTTTTATTAAAGCAGAGCAATCTTCACAAACTCATGTTGCTCAGTTAAGTCTAGATATATGGCATCAAAGAATGGGTCATGTAAATCCTATAAAATTAACCCAAATGTTTGAAAATAATGTTTTTGAAGAAAACATTAAAATTAGAGAAAAGCCTGATTCTTTACTATGCGAAGCATGCATCTATGGAAAACAAAATAGAAAGGTTTTTCACGCGTCAACAAGTCCAAATTCGACCTATCCAGGAGAGCTGATCTATTCAGATGTTTGTGGACCAATGAGTAAAAGATCACCAGGTGGATCATTATATTTTGTATCATTCAAGGATGATTTTTCAAGATTTAGAGTGGTCTACTTCATTAGGCATAAATCAGATGTACTTGAGAAATTTAAAGAATTTGTAAAAAGAGTTAGGACTGAAACTGGAAATAAAATAAAAAGATTCAGAACAGATAATGGCACAGAATTCTTAAATAAGAATTTTTCTGATTATCTAAAATCTCTAGGAATTGTTCATGAACTCACTGCTCCATATACCCCAGAACAGAATGGAATTTCTGAAAGTGATAACAGGACAATAGTTGAATCAGCTAGATGCTTGTTACATGGAAGAAAAATGCCGCCTGAACTGTGGGCTGAAGCCGTAAACACAGCAGTCTATCTCTTAAATAGATGTACTACTAAAGTATTGGGAAATTCTACACCTTATGAAATATGGTACAAGAGAAAACCCTCCATCTTACATTTGAAAACTTTTGGATGTAACGCTTATGTGCATATACCAAAAGATAACAGAAAGAAATTAGACAAAAAGAGTATTCGTACATTTTTTGTTGGATATACTGAAACTAACAAAAATTATAGAATGTGGGATCCTATTGCTAGAAAAATTATCATAAGCAGAGATGTAATATTTACTGAAGCTAATACATCAGAAAATATTCAGGATAACCAACAAGAGCAGGTAACTATATATAGTGAAGAAAGTGTTGATAGCATAAATACCAGTTCCAAACCAGAAGAATCATGTCGATACCCTCTCAGGAATAGAATCAGAGAAAAGGAACAATCATCAACCAACTGTACAAGAGCTATTTCATATGCTTGTTATGTCCATGACCAAGAACCATTGAACTATGAAGATGCAATTGTAGGACAAAACTCAAAAAAGTGGAAATTCAATTCCTTGATGAAAAATCAAACATGGACTTATGTGACACTACCATCAGACAGAAAAGCTATTGCATGCAAGTGGGTATACAAAATAAAGCAAAATTCAGATGGATCAAATAAAATGTTTAAGGCTAGACTAGTTGCGAAAGGTTATTCACAAAAATCAGGACTTGATTATGGTGAAACCTTTTCTCCAGTAGTAAAATTCGATTCAATTAGAACAATCTTATCACTTTGTGCATTACTTGATATGGAAATGATTCAATTAGATGTAAAATCTGCCTTCTTGAATGGTGATTTGGAAGAAGAACTTTACATGGAACAACCCCAAGGTTATGAAAACCCAGATTTTCCAAATCATGTTTGCTCTCTTCAGAAAAGCATCTATGGTCTTAAGCAATCCCCCAGAATGTGGAACAAGAAATTTCATGAGTTTTTAATAAAGTTTGATCTCAAACCTAGCATATCAGATTCATGTGTCTATACAATGAAATGTAAACAGGCTTAAATATTACTTGCAATATATGTAGATGATTGCTTAATCTGCAGTGTAAATAAACAACATTTAGATGATATAGTACAGTACTTAAATTCCATTTTTGAAATAAAAACTTTCACTGCCGATTATTTCCTTGACCTACAAATATATCGAGATAGAACAACTAAAATGTTATTTCTGCATCAAGCCTCATACATTGAAAGAACACTTGAACATTACAACCTTCTCTTGAAATTAAGTTACAATCTGTACCTTCTGATCCTTACTCAAAACTAACAAAAGAGATGTGCCCAAAGGATAATCAGGAAATTGAAGAAATGAACAAGATTCCATACAGACAGACAATTGGTAGTTTAATGTACCTCATGACTGGAACTAGACCTGATATTGCCTACGCAGTCAGCAGGGTTAGCCAATTTATGAACAACCCAGGACCTTCACATTAGACCGCAGTAAAGAAAATATTTGGATACTTAAAAGCTACAAAAAACATCGGTATTTGTTTTGGTGGGAGTTCCTGCACTACATCTCTGATAGGTTTTTCCGATGCTGATTTTGTTGGAGACCTAGACACAAGAAAATCAACCACCGGATATGTGTTCATGTTGAATAATGGACCTATTTCTTGGTGCAATCAAAAACAAAATTGTGTGTCTCTGTCAACAACAGAATCTGAATATATTGCTGCTTCCAAAGCAACGAAAGAAGCAATTTGGCTGAGACAACTTCTACGCGAGCTACATCAAGAACAAATAAAGCCTACACCAATTTTTTGCGACAATCAAAGCTGCATAAGACTTGTTCACAACCCAGAATACCACAAAAGAACTCAACATATTGATATTTCGTATCACTTTATCAGAGACCAATTTCAAAAACATGCAATTGACCTTCTTTATGTCTGCTCCAATGATCAAGCTGCAGACATATTTACGAAAGCTCTACCTCCAGAAAGGTATAGAAGACTAAGAAGCCAACTTGGACTGTTTGAAACAACAAAGTGCTTGTTAGGTGGGAGTGTTGAAGAGTAACTTCGCACGTCGGCTGTTGCCTAGCAACGACACCTTCTACCAGACATCACGTGACCTGGCGCCACACTGTCTACCTGTAGTTTAAGTTTTGCTTTTGTTGTCTGCTAATGCGCTTGCCTTTTGTGACTCTCTTTGTTCCTTGTCATCTTAATATAATATTATTGTTAATTAAACAATACTTTTGAGATCCAGCCTCTGATTCTCTTACATAATATCTAACAGCTAATGAAAAATAGTATTTTAGGGTCATCTATCAACTAAATAAAATTAAATACGCTGTTTATTTTTGCAAATTATTCCCTTACTACTGCATTGATACAGATTATGTCGGAAAGCCTTGCTGAACACTCGTGGTCAGTTAAACATCACTGGAATACCTTTTGTTTTTATAAATAGAATTTCTAGAATTATTCTCTAAAATATCGCAGAAATAAAACTTCCAAAGCTATTTTCTTATCGTATCTCCAATCTACTATATCGCTATGCAGGCGTTAAGAAGGTCTGCCATGCTGTTTCATCTTGTTCCTCCTCTATAGCTCTCTCTCTCTCTCTCTGCGATATTTTCTAAAAAATCCTCCGAATTGGCTCATTTTTGCGACCTATGACTGTCTTATCGTCTATAATCTCTGATACCCTATAGAAGAAATCGCCATATTACGTATGAAAAGGTTGTGTGAGGTTTGCGCAAAGAGATAAAAATGAGTAAAATGGTAGAAAGAATATTGATCCAAGCTAATATTTGATGGACCAGTCGTGTGGTACTTTAAAGAATTGTTTAGACCAGGGGTCGGCACCTGCAGCTCGCGAGCCACACGCGGCTCTTTATATAGTTCCATACACAAATATTATTTATGTGAGTACTGTTTATATTGTTGGCAAGAAAAGATTTTGTGGCTCTTTAAAAACTTTGAAATTTTATAAATTGTAATTTTTGACTCTTCCTACTCAAAAGATTGCCGACCCATGGTTTAGGCTATTAATTACGACATAAACATAATATATTTAACATATCAAATGGTAATTATGAAAGAGTTGACGCGGCGCGATAATCTCCTTTCAAACCTACATTAAACACACAATCCATTTTCTCTAAGTTCTCTACGCAGAATATGCACTATGATAAATGATGTACCGCACTGATTTGTTGTTTGTTAAATGAAATGTCCATATTATGATACTTTAAAGGACTGTTTCCTGGTAATCTTTCAACTCTCTTCCGCAAAAATAGACTCTCGGGCCGCGATGTACCTTCTTTGGGACTTAAATCAGACTGGGGGACGGACTCTTCTAATCCAGGCCGATGGTATTTACAGAGCGGAGAAGTCCCGTCAAGCTGTCGGGGTTAGGTAAATCTCACACACTCTCTGAACTTGTCTCCTCTCCCTGGACTTCTTCCAAACTTGATCAGTTCCGGGAGGCTGAGAATCAGTTCCTGGCTGCTAGGTTTCAAATACTTTCTAGGAAAGATGCACACTGTTGTTTGGTCAAACTTGATTTGAATATTTAGTAGACATTAGAGAAGAACAGGTGGCGGTTAATTGAGCTTCAACTAAATATGATAATGCAATAACGCGCCATCTATACATAATAAATGAAAGCACTAAGCACGATGGTTTCTTTTTTTACATAAAACAAATTCTACTGTCCTCTAAGAAGCGGTTTGGAAGACTAAATTGACAAAACCGCTGGGAGGGTTGACCACTGATTAGCCTACATAGGAGAGTAGAAGTTTGTGTAATGCGTAAAATTAAAAGTTGTGTATTATTTCTTTCATTTTTATATGTTTCATTGAAGATTAGAACGCGGCTGATTCCGCACTCACCTTTTCAGTGATACGCTAACCTTTACATATGCACGGTGTGGCCACTGGACATGCGTCGGACCTGGAGGCTGTTGTTTGGTTTTGTGCTGCCTGGAGTATAAGAGTTCCATCTATGCTTCCTTCCTTCGATGAATCTGTATAATACCGGTGGTTTTAATAAAGCTGTAGGTGTGTGTAAATATGTTTCAGCTCAAATTTTCAGATATCGGCAACAAAAACAACAAATACCTGTTTACAGGAGTTTATCGCGCGTAAATACTCTAATGTAGTAAATAAACAATATATATATAAGCTACTCTTTAATACACACTCTCTCTCTCTCTTTTCCATTAAAATTACTAATAAAAAATTATAGATTTAACAATTGCATATATATATTGGTGAAGATGCTGTTTAAAATATAGGCTAAGCAAAGAATATACAAATTAAAATAGTAACTAATTTGCTTATTTTGTGTTAGAAAACGATGGTATGAACATCATTTCTGATTGGAGGTTTGTTTGAAAAACATACAGCTACATCAACCACTCTTATTAGACGTTTCAGTGACTTTCCGGTATATGCAAATACGTGCCGCTTGTGTCATGTATTTTATAGATAATCGTATATATATGTCTTAAAATTCTGAAATAATCATTTCTTTGAGGAAGTGACAGGGAGCCATTGAAACGTCGGGAAGAAAGTAAAGAAAGATTGGTCGATGTATAGCTGTATTTCTTTTTTTGATGACTAGATATGGAATATATTTTCCCCCTGACTTAGAAAATATTTAATTAGCAGACTAACTTGCTTATTTTGGGGACAGAAAATGTTATGCTAATAAATTATGCATGATGATAGGTAATAATGAACACACAAACATACAGCTTTATTAAGACCACCTGTGTTTTGATAATTGTGGTAATAATGCATTCTTATCATAATGTTAGAGCATTAGCCCGTTCTATGAATAGGTCTATAACAACAACCGGTTCAAAGGCTTATTGAAGTTTTAGCCTGATAAAGTTAGAAACAAGGTATGTGTGAGACTATAAGTGTTTTACTAATCCCTATATATATAAGAGTCAGTATATGAATGTATATATGTCATAATATATGCTCTTCCAGGATTAATAAAACAAACCAACAGCCAACGAGAGAGAAATGGACAGCTAAAGCGAGACACTTTAGAAAACTAACTTATGACCATTTTTTGGCCACATTCCTGAGGGGGGCGTCAACACCTGGCGACTAATCTTTTGTTAGCCCCGCTTGTGTACACAGGGAAAACGGTCGTTCAGCAGATAACGTAGCACTCGCCACCTCTTTCTCTCTCGGCTGGCTGCCTGGATTTTTTGCTCTAACAACTCGTCGTGTGATTATTTCTCTCCTCAACACATTTACCACTATATTGTCACATTGAAGTCGACAGGATAAGACCTGACCGGGAAACAAATCCCTCATATACCAGAGTATGAAGAAAACAAGAAGCAATACCACGATGATCGAACAAACCCACAACCAAGTTCCACAAGAACCAACGACCGACTCTACTGTAGCCGCTTCCCTTCGAACTCTCACCCTCTGTCTCGACCAACTTTTAAACCGTGAGTCGGAAGAAACAATCACCTACGACGGAGATGAACCTGCCGCACACTTCTTCTCACAACTTGAGTCTCAGCCGAACTTCCACAACTTAGAGCCAGCACGCCAAGCTCGAAAGGCTCTATCATCACTCAGAGGCGAACCTCGCAAAATTGCACAAGACTTAGCGCTACTCAATAAGACTTATTAAGAGGTCAAAGAGTCACTCTGCGCCGTCTATCCCCGACGCCCTAGCTTCACCCTTCAAGAGTTCTATGAACTTAAATGCACGTCGATGGCCGAGATCGAGACCTACTACAAGAACAAGGTCCGAATAGGATTGGCGATCAACCTCCCTAAGAGTGCCATCGTGCAAGCACTATCCAACGGTGTGCCACGTAACTATGGCAACCTTTTAAAGATGGCACAACCCTCGGGACCAGAAGAATGGTTGTGCTTATCCCAACAGCTGACCTACGAAGGGGATAACACCAGCACTAAAGCTGCCCAACACCGATCACCGCGCCAGAGCAGAACACCTTCCACCACCGTGGACAAGACCCCACCATATCCTTGCCGTTACTGTGGCGGACAACACTGGCACGCACAGTGTCAGCAGCGAGGGCCCTACCAGCGGACTTTTCGGACCTTTACACCTGCGGTCCACAGCGTCGAGCAACCCCAAAGATCGACTGGGCCTGCAGGTGTCTACGAGACCGCAGCAACGACGAGCTCGGGAGAAACCAAGTAATGCCAGCTTCGGCAGCAGAACTCCTCCGAAGCTCAATGAACCTACCTGCACCCTAAACCAGCATACGCCTGTAAGTGCAATTATTTTAACCCCTATCATTCATTCTTTAAAGATGCCATTCCTAATTGACTCTGGAGCCAATGTTTCCATAATTAGTTTAAACCAATTTGAATATATTATAAATGTTAATAGTTTCATTTGTTCCACCCCTATTAACAATGATGTTATTATCCGTACTATATCTAGTCATGCCAAACCAATCGGATTAGTTACCTTACCAATACAATTTAATAATTTTAATTTTAATGAAACATTTTATATTTTAAATTCACCCCTTGAACATGGTATCCTATCTATTCATGTTATGCAATTCTTAAGATTAACAATAGATTTTCATAATCAATTGATACTTCAAAAGAGTGTTCCAGTACCTAAACATTTGTACCATTTTGTATGTGACCTTCCCACTTGTAAGCACGGCTCGCGAATAATAACTTCTAACCCTAAACGACCCATAATTCACTCGGTTAACTTAGGCGTTGACGATTTTCAACCTCCACGTGAGCCTTACTTACAAACAACCCTTAGTAATATTTATCAACCTTCCCCTGAATGCCCCTCTCACCCTTACAACCTTAATAGCATTCCTACCAGCCCATGCGCCTCTAGAGAATTAATTATTAAAGAATTTATCGAACAACGCCCAGAACTGACTATCCCTTATCAGCAATTATTGTATTCTTTTAAAGATATTTTCCCTATCAATAAATTCAATGTATTACCACTCAAAATAACCCCTGTAAAACTCAAAATTATTTCCGATAAGGTTATTTCCCTCCGACCATACCGAACTCCCTATGCCTACCAGAAGGAAATTCAGGACCAGATATCTCAACTTCTAAAACATGACATAATCACCCCCTCCTCTAGCCCATATTCCTCTCCTGTGACACTCGTTCGCAAACGCGATAACACCATGCGTCTCTGCATTGACTTCCGTCGCGTGAACGAACTAGTACCCTCGGATTTGCATCCTTTGCCATTGATAGAAACGGTACTGGATAACCTGTCAAAAGCCAGAGTATTTAGCACCGTTGACATAAGCAATGCATACTATCAAATCCCCATCGCAGAGGAGAGTCAACCACTACTCTCTTTCGTGACTCAACAAGGGCAATATAATTTCAAACGCTTACCCTTTGGGTTCAAATCAGCACCCCAAATTTTCGAACGTGTGATTACCCAGTTGATCCACAAACACCACCTCTCTTTCATAGCCCATTATTATGACGACTTCGTTATTTTTTCTAACTCCTCAGAACAACACCTTACGCACCTTCGACTTTTCTTTAAATTCTGTTTAGAGGAAAATCTCCAACTTAACCTTAAAAAATGTAATTTTTATCAAAATGAAATAGATTTTCTCGGCTACCACATCACCGCAGGGACTTACACACCTAATATTAAAAATACCGAAATCATCAACGCTATTAGAACTCCTATCAACGTTAGAACCCTACAATCATTTTTAGGAGCCGTCAACGTATATCATAAATTCATCCCAGAATATGCTAGACTTCGCCACCCCTTAAATCAATTACTAAAAAAGAACGCCAAATGGCTTTGGAGCCCGAATTGTCAACAAGCCTTTGATAACTTGAAGCAACACCTCGCAACACAACCTGTGTTACATCTATTTCAAGAAGGGCTCCCATGCCAGGTCTATTGCGACGCTTCCACTCAGGGCATCGCAGGTGTACTCAAACAAGTACATCCTGACGGTAACATCTACACTGTACAATATTACAGTCGCGCGTTGCGTTCTTATGAGCGTAATTACACTATATCTGAACTGGAGTGCTTAGCCATTGTAGAGTGCGTTGACAAATTCCGAGTGTACCTCCTAGGTACAAGGGTTGTCATCTACTCGGATCATCACGCCTTACAATGGCTAAAGACCATAAAAGACCCCACCGGACGCCTCTTTCGTTGGAGCCTTCGACTCTCAGCTTACGACTATGAGGTCAAATACCTCAAGGGCTCGCGTCAGTACGAGGCGGACCTACTCTCCCGTAACCCTTTCTGCGGATTCCTATCCACAGGTCAAATAAAAGATCATCAGGGCGAATTACGGAGGGACACAAGGTATATCCTCAATGACAAGGACCTTATGACCATCATACGACGGGGTGTCACTAAAATAATTGTTCCACCATCACTCCGTGGCACCCTACTACAACGAGCCCATCGCGATTTCAATCACCCCGGCATTTCGCAGATGACCAGACTGATCGCAGCCCAATACTATTGGGACGGCATGACAAATGACATCAGGACACATGTAAGAACCTGTTCAGTATGCCAATTGGTCAAACCACCAAAAGGACCTATCTACGGAGAATTGGGACAACTCCCCCCAGTGGTCCTGCCGTACGAACTAGTGTCACTAGATACTATTTCTGGATTCGGGAAATATGGAAATTCTCAGACCTGCTTACATGTCGTAGTGGACCATGCCACACGGTACGCGTGGGCATTTCCATCGCGGTCCACCAGCATTCTCACCTATACCCAAGTGATTAAAAAGGTGATGCAGTTTGGTTCTCCTAAACGACTTTTGACGGATAGAGCTCCTGCCTTCACCTCTCCGAAATTTCGTAGATTTTTGATTAGACATAACATTGGCCAACTTCTCACGACAAGCAACAACCCTCAGGCCAACGGATTAAGTGAACGACTAAACGCCACGATTACTGGCAAACTTAAATTGTTGCGCCTCCAACAACCTAAGACGGCCTGGACCAAACTACTACCTCAGGTCCTTCAGGCTTATAACCATACCCCACATTCTGTGACCGGGTTTCCACCGTCATACCTTTTGTTAGGTAGTTTCCCGCTACAACTATCCGAGCATGTACAAAACTACCCAAATATCGACGACGCCAGAGAATTGGCCTATCAAAGGACACACGAACGACACTTACGCGACAAAGCGAGATTCGACCAAACACATAGAGCTTCCGATTTTGAAGTAGGCGATCTCGTTTTGGCAAAAACATACCACCATCCAGACACTGGTAAACTGGCACCTTTCTTCTCAGGACCTTATGAAATACTGGAGATAATTTCCCCTCAAATCGTACGGATCAACCGCTCCAACCGACCTCTAAGTCGTGAGACAGATACAATTCATGTCAACAAATTAAAACACTATACGGAAAACGAACAATTTATATCACCGCCCGTAAATGATCGAGACCAACCCAAAAATACCTTCAATTTCCCATATAAACACTTCAATCACACTCTAATCCATACTAAAATGGCTATTAACTCACGAAAGCAACATGACTACACTTACAATCAAGATGATCAAAGATATTTGAACCACTTAACCCCTGAAATCTTTACCAATTACTAACCTGACAACAAGACTTTACGAACCCAGTAGGATCTAAATAATTAAGGTAGAGTGGCCCAAAGCAAGTTTCCCCTCGCTCTGTCCGCCTATATTCTACCTTTGCATCTAGAACTATTTTATCTTCGAAAATTAAATATAAGTCCATTCGACTTCCTCACCTACACACGGGACTTTTCCCCTCGGACTCGCTACACAAGTAACTACATAGATAAGTTAGATTGGCCCAGGGCAAGTCTCCCCTCGCTCTGTTCGCCGAGGTTCTAACATTGTATGTAGTTTTATATTTACCGCAGTCCTGAGCTCACACAATTGTCAACCTCAATCTCATTTCTCGTACTCTACACTTATAGCATAAAAAGCCCATGACAAGTTTCCCCTTGCCATGTCCGCCTGAAAAATATCTTAAAGTGTAGAGTTCCCCAGTCTTAATGATCTTCAGAATTTCACCATATGTATGTGACTCTTCTTCTCGTTGTTCACACTCCTCCATATCACTTCCCTTATAGTACATTAGATTTTGTTGTATATAGCTTTTTATAACCTTGATATTTTCAAAGATTTCCTTAAATGTCAAACTCCCCGGTGTTGTAAAACTGCTTGTAAATAATATTTACTTGTGTACTATACAATATTTTATTTACATAAAACTATGTCACCATTACCTTAACTAATTTTAACTGTAAAATTATTTTCTCTATTCCTGGCTTCTCCAGCTTTAAATATACTTAAACCATGTTCAGCCTTCTTCAACGGGGGCCATATGTCATAATATATGCTCTTCCAGGATTAATAAAACAAACCAACAGCCAACGAGAGAGAAATGGACAGCTAAAGCGAGACACTTTAGAAAACTAACTTACGACCATTTTTTGGCCACATTCCTGAGGGGGGCGTCAACACCTGGCGACTAATCTTTTGTTAGCCCCGCTTGTGTACACAGGGAAAACGGTCGTTCAGCAGATAACGTAGCACTCGCCACCTCTTTCTCTCACGGCTGGCTGCCTGGATTTTTTGCTCTAACAACTCGTCGTGTGATTATTTCTCTCCTCAACACATTTACCACTATATTGTCTATATAGTATAGTCTATATTGACTATATGTATGTTTGTCGGCTATACTCGTCCACAATACATAACTAATCTGATTGAAATTTTAACAGTATATATAGTAGAATCTGGAAAAACTTGAGTGAAAATTTCAGGTCTCTATCCCGAATATTCTTCGAATTATTTGCAAATTGCGTTGCAAATTTGCCCATTCGCTCGCAAGCAGCGCCTCTAGCGGTGAAGATGGGAGGTAATATCAGCTGACCTAATGTACATGTAAAACGTGTTTTAACAGGACATAGAGAAAAATCTGGAAGAGATATTTATCGGATTTTTAGCCAAGAAAATTTTTAATTGACAGGTTCTGGGCATAAATAGTTGTTTTTAGTCAGAAAATGATTATGACAATATTGCTGCATCATGTTTGATTATCAGATACAAAATTATATCCGGAAAAATTCCAAAAAGCAAAGACCACGGGTGAAGCCAGTTCATTTTCAGTATGCAGGAACAAAATTCTAACCGAAAAACATTGATTCGAGCAGAAGACACAAAGCCAGATCATCTCTCTATAAAAATATCGCTTCTCAGACACAAAGTTTGGAGCGGGACATTTCACAAGAGTTACATCCACAGCTCCAATTTATAATTGTAACGAATAGTATTTGAAAATCAAAATAATAGAATTTTCAAATATCGTTGTTAAAATTTGCATTATTATTTTTTTATTTAAAAAAGCACGAAGTTTGGAGCGGGACGTTCCACAAGGGTGACATCCACGGCGCCAATTTATAATTGTAACGAATAGTATTTAAATAAAATATTTAATCGGGTAAAACCCGGGCGTTGCCCGGATCATTCGGCTATCTATATGGATAATACCGTAACAGAGTTTTCCATTGTAAAGTCCTGAGCTATCTCCTCCGAAGATTCTGAACTACACATAACGATCTATATACCAAAATTTTCGTTATTTTTTTCTTCGTATGATAGGCCTGTTTTTATTTTCCTATAATGTTAACAGTTATTTTTATTTTTTAATTTAATCTATTTTACAATCGTAGATTTTTTGCATTTATCATCATCAACTCCTTTGTTTTGAAATGCGTTCTTTTGTCTTATTACTACAACCAATCGTGATGAAACTTTGGGAAGATGTTTAGTATACTACCGGGATGGTTTCTGGCTAATTACTCTTTAGAAATAACCTTTCGTTGCATTTTTATTTACGATAAAACGTAGATTCACTCGCAATCAGCGCCCCCTCGCGGCAGAAGTATGGCCTTAAATAGCCTCGCATGAGCTTATTTGTAACGTCAAGTTTAGCCTATAGGTTAGGTACACAGCTTCGTACCCCCGCAACCTAGGTTCGAGGCTCAGCGTGGGTGTTTTTTTTTTCATTTCTTTTATATTATTGTAGCAAATTATTAAAAATATTATTTTATTTAAAATGTAGGCTTTTTAAAATAAAAATTAACATACACAATTTTTTAATAATATTTGTAACAAACCTAGGTTCGAGGCTCAGCGTGGGTGTCTTTTTTTATTTTAGTTTCTTTTATATTATTGTAGAAAGGTCTGTTTTTACAGCATTATTATATTTTGATTGGTTTATTTTAAATATGTTTGTTATGAAGGCTCTATGTAATACTATTTGGAGCACATTTTACATTTTAAACACCTAAGCCCCCCTCTTTTTAATATTGTAGCAAAGTATTAAAAGTATTATTTTATTTTAGATGTTTGCCATGAAACTTTGGGAAGTTGTTTAGTATACTATCAGGACGATTTCTGGCGAATTATTTTAGAATAATATTTATAACAATAATTATAGCGAAATTAAGACATAGTGATTATATTCTGTGTTTGTGCATATATTAATATTTAACAGAAAATGTTAGAACGTTCTATTAGAATATCTCGAAAACAAAAAACAATACATATAAACGAGTTCACTGACATTTATTAATGCAGTGATTATAATCAATGATTACAATGAAGGGCTATATTATCGATATATATAAAAAATCACTTTCAAATTTTAACGTAACGTTCCATTCTCAATCCCGTAGGGCTTTAGATCGGCTAAAACATTTTTATCTTTATAAGTGAATATTAACTTTACTGTACTGAATAGTTTAGTATAATGTTAATTTAACATATTACAATTTAGCCACAGCAACGCGTGGCCGGGTTCGCTATTTATAATATATATTTCTGATTCATTTGATTATGATTATAATTTGTAAGTACTTTGTTATAGTTTTTCATTTAAATAGAGCTCAATTTTTGTGTATGTTTTCTATTTGCAGTATCTTTCCTAATGTCTTTGGCAACGTTTTTTTTCTCATAAATAGGCTGAGGTTATATTATTTTTCGAATTGTAGATTGAATTATCACTTTTATTCTATAATAATTATCTTTTATAAGTGTTTGTTATAGTTTTTCATTTGAATTTAGCACAATTTTTGTATCTGGTTATCTTTTTTGGCATCTTTTCATCTCTCTTTGGCATCTTTTTTTTCTCATTAATAAGACCTAATCCAAATAATTTAATAGTGTGTGACGTTTCAGCAACAGCATCAGACAAAAGAATAAATGAACTAAAGAATAAAATCTCATTTTTTCTTTTGTCTGATGATGGTGACATTTGGATTAGGTCTTATTTTTTTTTAATAATTTGTTATAGTTTTTCATTTGAATTTAGCTCCATTTTTGTGTCTTATTTAATAAATGAACTAACGAATAAAATCTCATTTATTCTTTTGTCTGATTTTTGTGTCTGATTTTCTTTTTTACAGTATCTTTCATAATGCCTGATTTGATTACTTGATCTGTTATAGTTTTTCATTTAAATTTAGCTTCATTTTGTGTCTGTCGTTTTTTTTCTTCTCATAAATAGGCTGATGCTGTATTTGTGTACTCAATTGTTGCTTTTTGTGTCTGGTTTCTTTTTTGCAGTATTTTTTTGGAATCCATTTTTTTTTCATCAATTGTTTCCTCACATGCTTGGAATTTTCTTTTTATGCCTGTCCTGGCTTTCAGTTTTATAGTTTTCCTCTGCTTGGTTCTTATTTTACCTTTTTTTTCAGCGTCTTCTGTCATGCCTCGAAAAGGCCGTGGAAGACTCACTCCCCTAACAGCTAGGCGTGCTAATATGACTCGCCGCAGACACAAAACCCCAATTGCTATTTCTCTTGTTTACTTTTTTACCAATGCCTATAATTTTTCACCTGAAAGATTTTTTATTTTATTTGTTATTCAATAAATTATTATCACTTATTTTTGGTCTTCTTTTTACTTACTTATTTTACTGGGGGTTGGTGGAAGGATGGTCTAAGCCGTTGGTTTTCGACCGCTACGACCCGGGTTCGATTCCCGCATTGGGCACTTTTTTCTGAAAAATTAAAAAAAAAATGCTCCAATGGCTTCCGATTCTTGCAAAAGTCCAACCCCACCAGCAAGCGCAAGTAATCAAACGGGGCTCTGGCACATTTGTAAATGCAAAGTCGAACTGCTTTTCACATGTTAAGACATGTGGTGTACTTACAGTTAAAGCAGTCGCCTACTCTACCCACCATGATTATCAAGGCCTGTACCACGTGTACTAGGGATAAGCAAAAAAAAATTATTTTACTCATTGATCTATACATACAATTATTTGCATACAATTATTTACATACAAATATATGCATACAATTATATACATACACTTTTCTACATTTTTGCACTCTGCAGTCTAATATGTTGTTAATAATAGGGGTTTTAGACAAATATCAACTGTTGAAATTTGATTTTCCAAAATAGTTGAATTATCGAAAGTGTCAAATTAGTTTGTCATATGATAGGCCGTAGGTCGAGACATCCAAAAAATGGTCGAATTATCGTGCGTTGAATTAATTAGATTATATTGTATATATAAAAATATAGAATTGTTGTTTTTAATGAGGTCTTTTAAATGAATTTATTCCTTTAATATGTTGTCATATCTGCATTTTTTTTCCATTTCCAAAATATTTATTTACACTTTCACCAATGCCTATAGGATCTTTGCGATGGAACAGGTATGGTGTTCTAGCGCATGTGCTCTCATGTCCTTGAAGCACATATACTGACAGTACCCAAAGTTGAACACACTGTATAATGTCTGAAATATATGACTATAAAGAGGGCTCAAGGCCAAACCTTTGCTACAAGAGCCTGTGTTTACGCACAGACGCCTTTATGTTTTTAATGAGGTCTTTTAAATGAATTTATTCCTTTAATATGTTGTCATATCTGCATTTTTTTTTCATTTCCAAAATATTTATTTACACTTTCACCAATGCCTATAGGATCTTTGCGATGGAACAGGTATGGTGTTCTAGCGCATGTGCTCTCATGTCCTTGAAGCACATATACTGACAGTACCCAAAGTTGAACACACTGTATAATGTCTGAAATATATGACTATAAAGAGGGCTCAAGGCCAAACCTTTGCTACAAGAGCCTGTGTTTACGCACAGACGACTTTATGTGACTTTTTCAAGTGTGCGAACTTTGGATAGCATACATGTAAAGTTGAACCCAAGTATATATAAAATGTAGTTTTTAATGAGGTCATTTAAATGAATTCCTATTATAAATCGTCTCCTCTGAAATATAGTTTGTAAATTTATATTCTAATTTATTTTATCCTTTTTTTCATTTCCAGAATATATATTTACACTTTCCACCAATGCCTAAAGTTTCTCACCTGAAAGAAAAAAAACTCCGCCTTTGCCGGTCCCAAGCCAGGATGAAAAAGGAGGAGGGGGAGCAGTAACAAGCTCACTAAAAAAACCTGGGCTCAGCTGGCCCGGCTGATAGTACCTTGTAAGGGCTCCTAATCCAGGGATACATTCTTTTGGAGCTAAGTCAGTGGCCTGCCACTGAGTAGTGCTCCCAGTCTTGATGACAAAGGCAGACGCATTCTACTTCACCCAATCGTGATGGTTGTTAATTTCAAGCTTTACAAGCTTGACACTCTAATATGATTGAGTGAAGATAAGAAAGGAGAAAAAAATATTTTTTGTATTTTTTTTTGGCAATAATCTATTTATTATCAATTAATTTGATTTTGGTCTTTATTTATTATTCCCCTGCTCTATACATACATTTTGTACATTTACAATGTCAGCCATTTTCTCTGTAATACCTTTTTAGCAGTGAAGTTATATTTGAGCAACAAACAATTGTTGAAATTTAAAATGGTCGAATTATCGATAGTGTTGAATTACACTTTGTTATATGATAGGCTGTAGGTCAAGACAACAAAACATGGTCGAATTATCGAGGTTATATTGTATATATAAAACTAGAAATGTAGTTTTAATGAGGTCCTTGAAATATTTTCATTCCTTTTATATGTTGTCTTATCTGCGATATAGTAGCATTTTTTGCAATTTTATTTGCTGATTTGTGTCATTTTTTTACTCTAAATATATTTATTTAAACTCTTCAACTAATGCCTATAGTTTCTTTCCTGAAATTGCTTAGCAAACATGAGTTGGTTGTATTGTTATGCTTCGGAGATATTTTAATCCTAAGCAGGGTCTTTACGAATGGTACACGTATGGTTACACAGTGCATGTGCTCTCATGTTCTTGAAGTAGTGTAGGTGTGTTGTTTGCACTTTTATTTTCTGATTTGTTAGTATTTTTCTTATTTTTTCATTTTAAATAATTTTTTAGGCATAGGAACCAATGCCTATAGTTTCTCACCTGCGGGCCCTTCGAGTAAACCCGGGGCGTTGCCCGGGTCACTCGGCTAGTTATGTAATATAACTCTACTTAATGTTAATTAACGATTAAACTGATTATCAAGATATAATGTTTTACGTGAATATTTTTATATATTCTCACAATATACTGTATATAATGGCACTTGCCACCTCACACCTTTATTTCACCAAAGTCTTATAAAAGCGTTGTAAATCAAATTTGCTATCTCGGCATTTTTCCAACTTCTCACCTCGCGATCATATTTTACAAACTTAAAATTGTTAAAATGTTTATTCCAAGTTTGTAAAATATTTTATCAACTATATATCTAATATAACTGTGATATTTTAAATATTTATAATACTTGGTTCTGGAGAGAGATGACTCACAGCTTTGGTATATTCAGGTTTTCCACTGCCAACTGATCCATCAAGGAAAAATTACTTTGTACCCAAATTGCCAATGGCACATATTATGGCATCATAGGCAGTCTTTTACTCTGAGTTCACTCACTCTACCATTTCAGTTTATACTTGTGGCGACCACACTTTGCTTCAGCGAGCGCTAACTGGGACAAAGCTTCACTAAACATACGGGCAGTAGTGTGACGGCCTCGGCAACCGCGAACCTGACTACGCATGCGCGGGCGGCGCCCACGCGCGTCGTCAACAACAAGGCTTGCTTCCAGCGCCCGTTACTTCTTTTCTCTTTATATATTTCTGGCTTTAAATAAATTAATTTAAATTAGAAAAATAATTATAATTTTATCAGCGGCCTTTCCACAAGCCACACCAACACGCACGCAACCATCCCACATACTCAAAGATCTTCGTATGTTTCCTCGGCATGATAAACACCACTTCGTCCTCCAAGGATAATCCTCCTTCGTACCGGATATTCAGGTCTTTAAAGCTTATTTTTCCAAGAGCAATAGCGACCGCAGATAGATTCCGGTCCTGTTTTTGCGTTGACTAAACATTCTTTAAATGATACTTTCTTAAGCTATTGTCTTAGTAAGCAGCTACTTCTCGTAAATTTGCATAGTGGTATCAGCGTACATAGATACCTTGCGTTTAAAATAAATAGTTTAATTTTAATTCATTTGATACTCGTGTTTATATATACAGTTAAACCTGTCTATAGCGCCCCCTCTTGGGACTCACCAAAATAGGGTGCTATAGACAGGTCACTTTTAATGTAAATCACATCGTAGTACGTATTTAAAATCGGGCGTTATAGAAAGATTTAACTGTATATAAAATATAAATGTAAGGTTTTTTTTCTGTGTGTGTTTGCTCCATATAATATTTTACCATATTAGATTACCTTTTACTAGTCTGTATATGGACAAAGGTCTGGAAGGTGAGTCGCTATTATATTGTTTCGACCCCAGAATACAGAAATGGCCAAATAACAAACTAATTTGCATATTTTCGGTAAAAATAGAAATTATGTGTGTGAAATGATGATTTATCGATACATTTTTATCATATTTGACTTATGAAGCATCAAATTTTATGGTTTGTAAATTCAAAAGATTAAATAAAACTTTTTAATTCGCTTTTTCTTGAAACAGCTTCTATGTTATAATATACATAAAGAGGAATACTTGAAGCATTGGCTTCCAAAAGGTGTATATCATTCTTAAAATGTCAAAGTGATATACAACATTGTATTTGTGAAATGTTTATAGACTGGGGCGTCAAAATGTTTCTGTTGGTCACCCGGTGTGTGGAAGACTACTCCCGTCCTCCAACAAGGGCGAGATTGAGCTCCTCCAAATCTGACAGAGAGATGATGTTTCAATATTATCAACATAGGAGATAGTATAATAGATATTTCTTGAAAATAAAGATACTTCGGCCAGTAAATATTTTTTATTACCTCGACGTTTCGACAAAAAGTTTTTTGTCCTCGTCAGAAGCAAACAAAAATTAAAACATTTGGCAAAAACTTTTTGTCGAAACGTCGAGGTAATAAAAAAAGATTAACTGGCCGAAGTATCTTTATTTTCAAGAAATATGAATGCCGGCCAGGCAGCCTCTATCTTTAGTATAATAGATAGTTTAACATTGTTATTTGACCTCCTTGGAGCGTTGGGAAGTCGCTAGGTCTAACGGCTGGAGCCGTCGTCCGGGTGGAGAGGGCGGCTGTGTGGCGTCTCCGTCCGGCCCGGGCACACAAAGAGGTAAAGACATTGTTATTTTGGTATCGTTTTGATTATCTGCCACTTTGCAGCCTTCTTGCTTCGCTCGCCCTTGAAGCACCATCCTGGGATGAACTTACGGGATAGCCAATCCTCGAACCTAATTAGTCTTTTCTGCCACTTATTTAGAGTAACATATATTTTGAATTATTGTCATTTTTAAATATATTTTCGTGATGTTTGTGTAATTCCAAAATATAGGTCAAAGCTAGACGCCATCTATTGACCGTCGCCACAAACTAGCTGCCTCGGGTTGGTGACAAAGACACAACACCAGCTTTGACAAACTGAGAAGCGTCCACCTAGAGACCATGGTTTCGGGCTATTGGCCCTCGTCAGTCTCGGGCGGACTTTATTCCATTAGATTAATAAGGGATCTAATGGAATCTTTACACTCTGTTAAAGAGGTGTTTAGCTGGTAAATTGGCTAGGACAAATCTATGGCCAAAATATAGATGGAAATTTTGCCGGGAAGATATTGATCTCTAAAGACAAAGGTCGCCTCTCCCGACAATATAGACGTCAGAGCTAGACGCCGTCATCATTGTCCCAACCATAGATTACAAGTATCCCGCACGTGTTTTAAATTTAGTGCACATGGCATCTGCCCGGTAAGCGGAACACTGTGGGTTTGATTCCCATCACTGGACATTTTATTTTTCCGTTTATCATTACTCTTCACAATTCATCCTTTCATACTTCATCCTTAAAATTTGAAATAATCGTTATTTCTCCTTAAAATAAATTTCGATTTTTCGTTCAAAAGAAACACGTGAGGGATACTTTACAAATGGCGTTCTACAATCATAAGCCGCATTATATTGTATTATAAATAGATTAAAAGATCAAATTTGAACTTGGATCGTAAGAAGATCGGTTACAAAACGTCACCAGGGGGTGCTATCTGAACGCGGACTTTTTCTCATCAAATTGTCTTCTTTCTAATTATCTCAGGCGGACAAAAAATGTAAACAAGTTGGCAACACGGAGAGAATGTGCACTTAAAAACTTGTTAACATTGTCTCTCATTAAATCCTCCTCACAAGTTATAAACAACGCCCAACAAAACGGAGCCAAAAAACGGGCGGGGCGAGAGCCAAACGTCAATTAGGCTTAGCACCAACATTCGTCTGCTCCAAAGGTGGAATTGTTCGCAGACGAAATATTAATGGCTTGTTGGAATATTGCCATCTAATATCGAACTCAACAATTGAAAAACGTGAGGATTAATAATAAAAAAGATTTCCACATTTTTTCTCTTTATAACGCCGGTAACGAAAATTGAAAATTTTAAATAAAGGCTGTAAGTTAGCCAGGCTAGGTGGTGTGCCAAGTTTTAGATTGACGCTGCGTGACACGTGCGCCCCACCATTCTTATGGCTATAAAGCCATGTTGTAACATCTGCTTATAGCCAGTATTTTGAATATGGATACGAATTTTATAATTCTACATGGGTCAATCATTTTTTCAACTTATCCCTAGTACACGTGATACCGGCCATGATAATCGTTGTGGGTAGTTGGCCACTGTCTCTAAGTGCACCACATATCTACACATGTAGAAAACAGCTAGAGTTTTGCACTTTCAAGATGACAGAGCCCTGTTTAGTTACTTGCACATATTGGTGAGGTTGGACTTGTGCAAATATGGAGAGCCATTGAGGTAGGAAAATGTGTTCGATGGCTCCCTGGGTCGAGCGCACCACTTCTGTGATGCCATCGGGGAGCCTGGCAAGACATTGGAAGACAATCGACAATTTAAACATTTATTGATTCTTCTAATCAATTGCAACAGATAGAAAAAATAAAGAAGTAAATACAGGGTAGATAAAATGTAGGGAAATATATACAGTTGTATATATATAAATTTCTTCAGCAAGGGAGGCTTCCCCACCTTGAGACTCCTCCAGACAAAGTCTTCTTGAACGCTCCACAGTTCCACGCCGAGAAGGTACCTATAGATGCGCGACCTTGCAGACGCCAGGATGGCCAGGGCGTCATCATCCTGGCCTCGACCGAAGACATTAGAAGAAACATTCGATCAGCATCCAGCTGTCTTCAAAATCAACAGCACTACGTCACTCCTGGTAGACCAGGCTTCCATGGTAGACCAAATGTCAGAGGAGAAACCTAGAGAGACGTCAACACTCAGGATTATTCTTAGAACTGAATTTGGGGAGAGAAATAAGCCATAAATACACTCATGGACAAAACTTATGGAAGTGGAAAGTCTTTGATATCGCCTGTTGTCTAATTAATTGAAGGAGATAGAGGCAATTTTGTTCGCAAAGGTTATCTCGTATGTCTTCAATAAAGATCGCTGTGAATCAAATATCTTTCAGAGTTATTGTCTGAATTCTAATATACATGCTAAAAGGTACAATTTTCTTCATTTTTGTGTCCATTAGTGTATATACACCACAAATATACGTATTTCATCATAATCTGTATAACGACCTAGTGAAGTTTTACTTTGATAAAGTACTATATGCCTTTCTCATATAGTTCGACTTAATATAAATTAACACGACAAAACTAATTATCAAATTACTATATACTCTTTACTATTAAAAACAAAGTAGGCACAACCCTCTGGACCTTCCTCTTCCGCAAGAGGGCGGAGAGGATCACCATCCGAAACCTCCCCTTCTTTGTGGAAGACGCCACCATCATCGAGGCGCTGCGGCCATATGGGCGCGTGACATCCATCGCCTCCATGCAGTTCAAGGTGGGTGAATACACCTACGCAGACGGTCGCCGCGAGGCCTACGTCCTCCTCCACGGCGGCGTAAAAATAGAGAGACTGCCCACCCGCCTGGTCGTTAAGACCAAAGAGGACACCCTGCCGGCCTTCCTGACCTTTGGCATTAAGTGCTCGAAGTGTAAAGAGGTAGGGTCACCGCAGGGCAAAGTGCCCAGTGCTCGTCAATTAGACCACTGGGCCCAGGCAAGCAACACCCTCCTCCCCTACCGATGCCAAGTCACCCACCGCACCTCAGCAGCCCAGGCAGCCAGCACCTGGGCCTGCTGCACCAGCTCTCCCTACTCCACCTGGGGAGGTGCCAATCAAAGCTCCCGCGGCCCCCCCTCTCCACGGCGCCTCAGCCTGCTGGACCAGCATCCCCTACTCAACCAGCCATCGTAGCTTCTCCTCCTTATCTTTCTGCCCCGAGGACCCTCGTGAGCGAGATGGCTCCTACAAACATCGAGATGATGGACGAGGAGAATCGGGAAGAGGAGAGAACCGATTTGTCCTCATGGCGCCGAATGCCGAAGCTCACAGCCGCCCAGAGGCCCGCTTTGATCAGGCTGATCCGCGCCTTAATGTACTTGCGACCTGGCTCCAACTCCTCCATCTACAAGCGGCTCGTGAAGGCCCGGGAAAACTTGAAGAAAAGGTTCAATGAACTTCCGCGTCGCCACCATCAACGCGCGTGGGCTCGCCACTCGTGAGAGGAGCCTGGTACTCTGCCATCTTCTGAAACAACATCAAGTGGACATCGCGTTCGTCCAGAAAACGAATATCTCCTACCTGGACCACGCCCAAGACCTCTGCCTCGGCTACGGTGCCGCAGTGACACCACCCGTAGCCATCTCGGGATCCGGACTCGCCTGCCTCTTCGGGCCAGGTATCGCCATTCTGCGTCAGCGTGTCCTGTGGCCGGGCCACATTACCTTGGCCATCTTCGATGTCCACGGACAGGAGATGGCTTTTATCAATGTCCATCTTTCTCATAACTCTCACGAGCGGCTAGAGCAACTAGAGCTTATTGCGGTAACTGCCATCCAAGAAGAAGCCTGGGTTCTCGGCGACTTTAATATCAGGGAAGATAGGAAAATCTCTTCGGCCTCCATGGATGCCCTCACCTCTCTACAGGATCTGGCTACGCTGGTCGACGCAGCCACCCTGTTCGACGCCGCCCACCTGCCCACCAGGGTCGCTAGTCATGGCGAGCGCATTGAGAGCAACCGACTGGACAGAATCCTTGTTCCTGCGGGCTTCCTGGATCGTGTGAATAGCCACACGACAACCCACTATCATCTCTCCGATCACCGAGCCCTGCTGCTCCAGGTGGGTCCGCCCGCCCCCTCCCCCCAGCCTTGCATAGCCGCGCTGCTTCGCTTTGGCTGGTGCAAGATCACCTGGCTGGTTACATCAGGGACCTGGAGGAGAACATCAGAGACCTAGAAGATGTGGCGATATGGCAGAGATGGACGGGCATCAAGGCGAGACTGCTCGCCGAGGCAAGATCTCTCCACGTCTCACGCGCCGCGGTTGCTGATGACGGTTACGTCTCCCGGGCTCGAAGATACATTAAGGCGCAGCTGGAAGCCTCATCGGTTAAGGCTGAATACCCGACCTTGCCCAACTTCGTACGTGTGATGAATCCTCGCCGACATGCCATTATCATCAGGGACGACGACGGCCGCGTCATCGAAGGCCCCGAGCTGCGGCGAAAGGCCTTTGAGGTATTCCGGCCCCGCTTCGCCCGCGCAACCTGTGATCCTGCGGAGGGCGCGGCTTTCATCAGAGGCACAACCACCTCCATCGAATTGGACGAGGACGACCCACTCCACTGGGCTGAAATCTCTGCGGCTGAGGTAGCCACCCCCATCAGACACCTCCCTCGCGGGAGAGCTCTCGGCTGGGACGGACTGCCCTGCGAACTCCTCGCTGCCTATGAGGAAATCTTCACGGACGCCCTGAGCCATGTCTTCGCCGCTTCTCAGCTTCGCGGTGCCCTGCCTCCATCCATGCGGCGAAACGCAATATGCCTGATCCCCAAAGCCCGCAGCGGTCGCGGCTTGGATGGCTATAGGCCAATCTCGCTCCCGTCGGCAGACTACAGGGTGACATCCATCCTCCTCCGTCGCCTCAAGCCCCACCTACCAGCCTTGGTGCCGGAGTCCTAGACCTACGCCGTGCTCGGAAGGTCCCCCTTCTGGGACATCGCCCGGATAACTGATGCCGTCGAGGAGGCTACTGCTGGGGGCTCGCCTCTGGCCGTCGTGGGCGTCGACCTCGAGTCCGCCTTCGACTCCCTGGATCGCGGCTTCCTTCTATCCTTGATGGTGTCCCTGCGCCTTCCACCTGCCTTCGTGGTTTGGTCACTGCTCTTGTACGCCGGGGCGGACGCGACAATAAGGGCAGGTCAACATCAAACGGCTGCCATACATCTCCTCAATGGCCTGAGACAGGGCTGTGCCGTCAGTGCCGCCGCGCTCTTTAGCATCGCGACGGGGCCACTGCTATGTCGCCTGGAGATGATCCTCGGCGTGGGCAATGTCATCGCCTACGCAGACGACATCGCCCTTCTGGTCCATCGCGACGAGCAGTTCGTGGAAGTCCTCGAAGACGGCCTTAAGGCGATAAATAAAGTGGTCGGAGGGGCCAGACACATATTCCAGCTCACCAGGAAGAATGGACATGTCCTGGTGCGTCTGACAAGCAAGTCTCTAGTGGAAGGCCTCATTGAGGGGGCCTTGAAATCGAAGGCACGATCCTTAGGACCTTTCCTTTCCGTAAAAGGTCGAGAAACTAACCATCGGGAATCTCCCTTTCTACCTGGAGGATGCCGTTATCATCGACGCCCTGCGGCCCTATGGGCGCGTTACGTCCATCGCCCCCTAACAACTCAAAGCTGGGGTATATGGCTACACAGACGACCGTCGTGATGCCGACATCAAAACTAAAGGCGACACCTTGCCGTCGTTCCTGACCTTCGGAATAAGGTGCTATAAATGCAACAACCAGGGTCACCGCAGAGCCAACTGCCTAATGCTTGCTAGGACCACCGGCCCCAAGCAAGTATCATCACTCTCCCCCACAGATGTCCCATCACCGACCGCGCCTCAGCTGCCCAGCCAGCTAGCACCCGCGCCTTCTGCACCAGCACCCCCTGTTCCATCTGTGGAGGTACCAAGTAATGTTCCCGCGGCTCACACTTCGCCCTGTCGCTCCACCGCGCCTCAGCCTCCTGAACCAACGTCCGCTTCTCCCCATGAGGAGGGGAGTCAGCTCCAGCCGTAGTAGCCCCACCACTTTCCCTACCTGCCCTGGGAACTTATGAACTCCAGACCTCTCCTGAGCCTTTTGAGACTTCTACCCTATGAAGAAGGAAAACGAGGATCAGCTAGACAAGATATTTGACCAGCTGAATGATTCATCTTTCCTGAGCCCCCTATATAAGAAGGGAATGTTTTACAGGGATGACATCGTGTACGGGACTCTTTACCCCCCCTGATAGGGAGTTTCTACTCGAGGAACTCTCGTCTGAAAACAGGATAATTCTCTCCGAATTCCTCAACATTGTCATCGAGCATGTTGGGGATAAGAAATCAAGAATTGGCAAGGGCTTGTCCACACTCAAGGCGGCCTGTAGCTCCTGATAGGATCCAGATGTCCCTTCGAAGAGGGCTTCGTCTGGTGTAAATATTTTCTTTATTTTTTTCTAATTTCACCCAAACTCTCATTTTGCTGTTGACTAGATGTCAATAAACTTATTTTAATTGTCAAATTGTCGCACCACTATACCACTCAGAATACACACCACTAAACCACTCACAACGCACACATAATTTATATCATAGAGTTCTATTTTTTATTTAAAATTTGGGGAAGCCATTTTACCTCTGGCGATCTGATCAACCCCTGACGTCATGAGTCCTGTCAAGACGACCAACAGTAGATATGCCTAAGACCAATCGCCAGCTCGGCTTAAAAAATGACCCATAGTCAAATCGTCATCGCTAAACCATGGCCTAGGTGGCATACCTATGGCCAGTTGTCGTGACAGGACAAGTTTTCACCAGGAGGTAGTCAGACCCGAGGTTCATAGAGGCTTCCCCGGCGGGCGCTGGGCCGGCAATGGCAACAATCGGTCGTTTCTAGGAACTCTATATATTCTATCTATCGAAGGATGAATCAATCCGTGTCAGATATATTCATTATGAATCTTGGATCAAACTTATTTATTGATATCTTCCCATATTTCGACGTTGTTGCCTCTGCTAGGGACATCCGCTACAAACACTATTCACTTGGAATTCTATCCACAGCCTCGGATTATTGGAAGAATAAATAGTTTTGATCCAAGATATAGGCGATCTCTTCCTAATTGATATATAAGAATGTAAAAATGAATAAACTGTAATGAAACATTATTTTGAATAATATAAAAATTGACTTGTTAATATAATGCCTTTTTAGCGCAACCTGAAACTGAACTATTGAATGAAGATTTATTATAATTATGTATTTTATATTTATAATTGATAATATAATTTATGTATAATTTTAATGGGTACATTAACAAGGTTCTTTCTACGGAATTTTTATTCTTTGTTCAAAAATCACTTCATTAGGTACCGCTCAAAAAGAGCAACCTAATTTATGATAATTGCAACAATAAATGTTAAGGTTATTCACATATTAAAACAAAGTGTCCAATGCGGGATTTGATCCCGGTTAATGGCTGTCGGGAATCGAGGGTTTTAACCCCTCGTCCACCGACTTCTTTCCTTCTGTTCTTTCTGCGGAACATTCACTCTAGCAGCAACATATAAAAATAAGAAAGATTAAAAGGGAACCTTCACTATTTTCCATTAAAACTTTTAATCAAAATGTTATCAGTTTAACAAATAGGTGTATAGGTGAAGTTCAACATTAAAATATAGGCTATTGAGAGCCTAATCAAATTAAACCAATACCTAATTTACATTTTTTGTGAAAGAAACATGAGAGATCTGGAATGAATTCTTCACTATAATTTGAAAATATAGCCAAAAATCTGATTAACTTTATTGTTTTCATAAAGCCTGATGCTAATATTACTGCATATGTTTGTTAATAATGCATCCTAGGGAATTTTCATCCCAGGGATATTTCATCCAAGGAAAATTCAAATTAACCAAGTACTAGAATAATTTACCTATTTCAGGTATTAGGGACGGTGAAATATTGCTGGATCATGTTTGATAGACAATAACAAAAGTCTTTCGAGAATCATTCACTCGAGCAGAACATTGGAAAAAAACAAATTTGTTTGGTCAAAAATAAGCTATTTTGATAATAAATAAATCCTTATGAGATAATAAAGATGTATTTATAAATGTAATATATAATATTCATTTTATGTGTCGCCATGCTGGCGAGGAGAATGCAAATTCTGCCGCGGCGGACGGAATTTTTGCCAATCCTTCTGCTAACGGCGCTGAAAAGACCGCAAAGAACTGGGCTGATAGAATGGAGGAGGTAGAGAAAAACAAGGATGGCTACACCGTGGTGAGGAATAAGAAGAGACGCCGTGACTCGGGGACATCTAACACCACAACGGCGCAGACCAGCAGCGCCGAAACAAGCGGAACTACCAGCGAAGCGCCACGAAAACGCAAGACTGGAACGCGGTCACCGCAGGCCCAGGAAATCAGGGTCACGCGAGCCCACATCGCGGACGCCAGGCCTCCTCCACCCAGGGTCAGTGCATGTACATCGAGCACTGCCTGACTTCACTCACTACCAGTATATCCAGGCAATAAAGTGGTCGGCGGGGCCAAAAACATCACCCAACTGAACGAAATGAACAGCCACGCCCTGCTTAGCCTGACCACTAAGGCCCTTGAGGAGCGCCTCATCGATGGAGGCCTTGAAATCGAAGGCAAAACCCTCAGGACCTTCCCCTTCCGCAAGAGGGCGGAGAGGATCACCATCGGAAGCCTCCCCTTCTTTGTGGAAGACGCCACCATCATCGAGGCGCTGCGGACATATGGGCACGTGACCTCCATCGCCTCCATGCAGTTCAAGGTGGGTGAATACACCTACGCAGACCGTCGCCGCGAGGACTACGTCCTCCTCCACGGCAGCGTAAAAATGGAGAGACTGCCCACCCGCCTGGACGTTAAGACCAAAGAGGACACCCTGCTGGCCTTCCTGACCTTTGGCATTAAGTGCTCGAAGTGTAACAAGTAGGGTCACCGCAGGGCCAATTGCCCAGTGCTCGTCAATTAGACCACTGGCCCCAGGCAAGCAACACCCTCCTCCGCTACCGATGCCAAGTTACCCACCGCACCTCAGCAACCCAGGCAGCCAGCACCTGCGCCCGCTGCACCAGCACTCCCTACTCCACCTGGGGAGGTGCCAATCAAAGCTCCCACGGCCCCTCGCTCCACGGCGCCTCAGCCTGCTGGACCAGCATCCCCTACTTAACCAGCCATCGTAGCCACTCCTCCTCTTCTTTCTGCCCCGAGGACCCTCGTGAGCGAGACGGCTCCTACAAACATCGAGATGATGGACGTGGAGAATCGGGAAGAGGAGAGAACCGATTTGTCCTCATGACGCCGAATGCCGAAGCTCACAGCCGCCCAGAGGCCCGCTGTAATCAAGCTGATCCGCGCCTTAATGAACTTGCGACCTGGCTCCAACTCCTTCATCTACAAGCGGCACTTGAAGGCCCAGAAAAAACTTGAAGAAAAGGTTCAATGAACTTCCGCGTCGCCACCATCAACGCGCGTGGGCTCGCCACTCGGGGGAAGAGCCTGGTACTCTGCCATCTTCTGAAATAACATCAAGTGGACATCGCGTTCGTCCAGAAAACGAATATCTCCTACCTGGACCACGCCCAAGACCTCTGCCTCGGCTACGGTGCCGCAGTGAGGCCACCTGTAGCCATCTCGGGATCCGGACTCGCCTGCATCTTCGGGCCAGGTATCGCCGTTCTGCGTCAGCGTGTCCTGTGGCCGGGTCACATCACCTTGGCCGTCTTCGATGTCCACGGACAGGAGATGGCTTTTATCAATGTCCATCTTTCTCATAACTCTCACGAGCGGCTAGAGCAACTAGAGCTTATTGCGGTAACTGCCATCCAAGAGGAAGTCTGGGTCCTCGGCGACTCTAATATCAGGGAAGATAGGGAATTCTCTTCGTCCTCCATGGATTCCCTCACCTCTCTACAGGATCTGGCGACGCAGCCACCCTGTTCGACGCCGCCCACCTGCCCACCAGGGTCGCTAGTCACGGCGAGCGCATTGAGAGCAACCGACTGGACTGAATCCTAGTTCCCGCGGGCTTCCTGGATCGTGTGAACAGACACACGACAACCCACTATCATCTCTCCGATCACCGAGCCCTGCTGCTCCAGGTTGATCCGCCCGCTCCCTCCTCCCAGCCTTGCATAGCCGCGCTGCTTCGCTCGGGGCTGGTGCAAGAACACCTGGCTGGCTACATCAGGGACCTGGAGGAGAACATCAGCGACCTAGAAGATGTGGCGATATGGGAGAGATGGACGGACATCAAGGCTGGACTACTCGCCGAGCCAAGATCTCTCCACGTCTCACGCGCCGCAGCTGCTGATGACGGTTATGTCGCCCGGGCTCGGAGATACATTGCGGCGCAGCTGGAAGCATCGTCGGTTAAGGCCGACTACCCGACCTTGCCTAACATCGCACGTGTGATGAATCCTCGCCGACATGCCATCATCATCAGGGACGACGACGGCCGCGTCATCGAAGGCCCCGAGCTGCGGCGAAAGGCCTTTGAGGTCTTCCGGCCCCGCTTCGCCCGCGCAACCTGTGATCCGGCGGAAGGCGCGGCTTTCATCAGAAGCACAACGACCTCCATCGAATTGAACGAGGACGACCCACTCCACCGGGCTGAAATCTCTGCGGCTGAGGTAGCTACCGCCATCCACCGCCTCCCTCGCGGGAGAGCTCTCGGCTGGGACGGACTGCCTTGAAGCATGTCTTCGCCGCTTCTCAGCTTCGCGGTGCCCTGCCTCTATCCATGCGGCGAAACGCAATATGCCTGATCCCCAAAGCTCGCAGAAATCGCAGCTATAGGCCCGTCTCGCTCCCGTTGGCAGACTACAGGGTGGCATCCATCCTCCTCAGTCGCCTCAAGCCCCACCTACCAGCCTTGGTGCCGGAGTCCCAGACCAACGCCGTGCCCGGAAGGTCCTCCTCCTGGAACATGGCCCGGATAACTGATGCCGTCGAGGAGGCTACTGCTGGCGGCTCGCCGCTGGCCGTCGTGGGCGTCGACCTCGAGTCCGCCTTCGACTCCCTGAATCGCGGCTTCCTTCTATCCTTGATGGTGTCCCTGCGCCTCCCACCGGCCTTCGTGGGTTGGACACTGCTCTTGTACGCCGGGGCGGACGCGACAATAAGGGCAGGTCAACATCAAACGGCTGCCATACATCTCCTCAATGGCCTGAGACAGGGCTGTGCCGTCAGCGCAGCCGCGCTCTTCATCATCGCGACGGGGCCACTGCTACGTCGCCTGGATATGATTCTCGGCGTGGGCAATGTCATTGCCTACGCAGACGACATCGCCCTTCTGGTCCATCGCGACGAGCAGTTCGTGTAAGTCCTCGAAGACGGCCTTAAGGCGATAGATAAAGTGGTCGGAGTGACCAGACACATAATCCAGCTCACCAGGATGAATGGACATGTCCTGGTGGGTCTGACAAGTAAGTCTCTAGCGGAACGCCTCATTGACGGGGGCCTTGAAATCGAAGCCACGATCCTTAGGACCTCTACCTTCTGTAAAAGGTCGAGAAACTAACCATCGGAAATATCCTTTTCTACGTGGAGGATGCCGTCATCATCGACGCCCTGCGGCCTTATGAGCGCGTTTCCTCCATCGCCCCCAAGAAACTCAAAGCTGGGGAGTATGGCAAACACTGATGCCCGTCGTGAGGCCTACATCCACGAAAGCATAAAAATCTAGAGGCTGCCCACCCGCCTCGACATTAAAACTAAAGGCGACACCTTGCCGGCGTTCCTGACCTTCGGAATAAGGTTCTCCAAATGCAACAACCGGGGTCACCGCAAAGCCAACTGCCCAATGCTTGCTAGGCAGACAATCGGTCTCAAGCATGCATCACCACCCTCCCCCACTGATGTATCTTCACCGACCACGCCTCAGCAGCCCAGACAGATAGCACCCGCGTCTTCTGCACCAGCACCCCCTGCTCCATCTGTGGAGGTGCCAAGTAATGGTTTCGCGGCTCACACTTCGCCCCGTCGCTCCACCGCGCCTCAGCCTCCTGAACCAACGTCCGCTTCTCCCCATGAGGAGGGGAGTCAGCTCCAGCCGTAGTAGCCCCACCACTTTCCCTACCTGCCCTGGGAACTTATGAGCTCCAGACCTCTTTTGAGCCTTTTGAGACTTCTACCCCCATGAAGAAGGAAAACGAGGATCCGCTAGACAAGATATTCGACCAACTGATTTATTCATCTTTTCTGAGCCCCTATATAAGAAGTAAATGTTTTACAGGGATGACATCGTGTACGGGACTCTATACCGCCCGATAGTGAGTTTCTCCTCGAGCAACTCTCGCCTGGAAACAAGGTAATTCTCTCCGAATTTCTCAACATTGTCATCGAGCATGTTGGGGATAAGAAATCAAGAATTGGCAAGGGCTTGTCCACACTCAAGGCGGCCTGTAGCTTCTGATAGGATCCAGATGTCCCTTCGAAGAGGGCTTCGTCTGGTGTAAATATTTTCTTTATTTTTTTCTAATTTGACCCTAACTCTCATTTTGCTGTTGACTAGGTGTCAATAAACTTATTTTAATTGTCAAATTGTCACACCACTAAACCCCTCACAGTTACACACCACTAAACCACTCATAGTTACACACCACTAAACCACTCAAAATTACACACCACTAAACCACTCACAGTTACACACCACTAAACCACTCACAGTTACACACCACTATACCACTCACAGTTACACACCACTATACCACTCACAGTTACACACCACTAAACCACTCACAGTTACATACCACTAAACCACTCACAATACACACCACTATCGAGCGGCCACGCTTTTTTTAGCTCCGCCGTTTTTCACCTTTGGCAGGTGTAAAAATGCCGAAAGGTGTGTAGAAAGTGATACCGGCTGAAAGCCCTGAACGAGCTGCTCGTGAGCCTGAAAGGCTCAGCTCGAAACCTCAAACCGGTGCTGAGATATCAGCGAAAATTGCTTTACAGAAGAGTTCTTCTGAAGAAATTAAAGAAAATTCTAAACACTTGCAAATTTGCCTGCTGGCAAGGAGTATGCAAATCCGGCCGCCGCGCGTGACGTCACGGCGCCAACGACTGCTGCTGCTACCAGCGACATTCCAGCCTCGCTCAACTGGGCCGACAGCGAGATGGTGGAGGTGGAAGACAACGACGGCTACACCCTAGTGAAGGGCAAGAAAAGGCGCCGCACTTCAACATCGGAGCTAGCTGCTAAGCAGCCTGGCAAGCCTGCTGAAATGCCCAGCTCCCAGCAGCCAAAGCGGCCAACAGGGCAGTGCCGCCTAAGGAGATCAAGGCAACACGCGCGAATATCGCCGAAGCCAAGGCGAGACAGAACACCACCAGCCACGAAAACTACGTCTTCGTGGAACTGTGCCCTGACATCCCGGACTACTCCTACCTCCGGGCAATGAGCGCGCTATTT
The DNA here is from genome assembly GCA_030710605.1 of Cordylochernes scorpioides. NCBI lineage: Eukaryota > Metazoa > Arthropoda > Arachnida > Pseudoscorpiones > Chernetidae > Cordylochernes > Cordylochernes scorpioides. Next base: position 15,867,238 of record CP092870.1, read on the forward strand.
GGGGGGCCAAGAGGCATCACGCAGTTCAATAGAATGAACGGACACTACGTCGTGGGCCTCGAGAGCAAGGACCTTGCGAACCGTCTGGTCGCGGACGGCCTGGAGATCGAGGGAACGACCCTCAAGGTCTTCCCCTTCCGCAAGAGGGCCGAGCGAATCGTCATCGCCAACCTGCCCGGATTCGTAGAGGACAGCGCCGTCGTGAGCGCCCTGAACACCTTCGAAAGGATCACCTCCATCGCCCCCATCTTGGTCAAAATGGGGGAGTTCACCTTCAACGACGGCCGCCGGGAGGCCTTCATACTGCTCAAAGAAGGCGTCAAACTGGACAGGCTGCCCACCCGCCTGGAAATCAAGTCCAAAGGAGACACCCTGCCGGCCTTCCTCTCCTTCGGCATCAAGTGCTCGAAATGCGGGAAGCAGGGTCACCGCAGAGCCAACTGCCCAGCGCTCGCCAGGCAAGGGAACGGCAGCCCCAGGCAAGCAGCGTCTCCCACCGACGCAAGGCCTCCCCCCCCTCCTCCTCCTCAGTGGCCAAGGAAGCCGGCACGTGGGCCCGCAACACCGGCGTCCCCTGTCCAACCGGCGAAGACATCAGCCGAGGCTCCGGCGATCCCCTCGGCGCCCCATCCTGCCGAACCGTTGGATCTCGCCCAGCCCGCCCCTGCTGCCCACCCTGCTCCACCTGGGGAGATGCCAACCAAAGCTCCCGCGGCCCCTCGCTCCACGGCGCCGCAGCCTGCTGGACCAGCACCCCCTACTCAACCAGCCATCGTTGCCTCTCCTCCTCATCTTCCTGCCCCGAGGACCCTCGTGAGCGAGACGGCTCCTACAAACATCGAGATGATGGACGTGGAGAACCGGGAAGAGGAGAGAACCCATTCGTCTTCAACATCCCAAGGGCGCAATAAGATCAGGGCCACACTCGACGACTTTATCGAGAGAGCCCCCAGCACCCTGTTTGACGAACTCGAGAAGCTTGGCCTCCAAAGGGAAAGAGTACTGCATGCCCTCCCCTCTACTTCGAAATTCGACACCCTGATGCCGGAGCTCACAGCCGTCCAGAGGCCCGTCTTAACCAGGCTGATCAGCGCCTTAATAAACCTGCGACCTGGCTCCAACACCTCCATCTACAAGCGGCTCGTGGAAGCCCGGAAAAAACTTGAACAAAGAGCTCAATGAACTTCCGCGTTGCCACCATCAACGCGCGTGGGCTCGCCACTCGTGGGAGGAGCCTAGTACTCTGTCATCTCCTCAGACAACACCAAGTGGACATCGCGTTTGTCCAGGAGACAAATAGCTTCTATCTTGACCAAGGCCAAGACCTCTGCCTCGGCTACAGCGCTGTAGTCACGCCACCCGAAGCCATCTCGGGATCTGGACTCGCCTGCGTCTTCGGGCCAGGCGTCGCCGTGCTACGGCAGCGTGTCCTGTGGCCGGGCCACATTGCCTTGACCGCCATCGATGTCCACGGCGAGGAGATGACCATCATCAACGCCCTTCTGGCACACGACTCCCGCGAGCGGCTAGAGCAATTGGAGCTCCTGGCGGCAACAGCGATCCAGGAGAGGGCCTGGGTCCTCGGGGATCTCAACATCAGGGAGCCTTCGTCGTCCTCCGCGGATGCCCTCGCCTCTCTTCTGGACCTGGCTGCGCTGGTGGACGTAGCCACCCAGTTTGATGCCGCCCACCTGCCCACCAGAGTCGCTAGCCGCGGCGACCAAATTGAGAGCAGCCGCCTGGACCGGATCCTCGTCCCTGCTGGAGTCCTGGATCGTGTGACCACCTACGCGACCAGCCACTACCACCTCTCAGACCACCGCCTCGTGCTGCTCCAGGGGGGCCCGCCCGCCGTCTCCCCTCACCAGCCTCGCTTGGCCGCGATGCTCCGCTCGGGCCTCGCCCTAGAACACCTGGCTGGCTGCATTCGGGAGTTGGGTGAAGACCTTGCGCACGACGACGATGACGGGATCCTGTTGTGGGACAGGTGGACCACCATTAAGGCGGGGCTGTTAGCGGAGGCCAGATCCCTCCATGACCCGCGACACGCTGCCAGCGACGGCTACGTCGTCCGAGCAAGGGGATACATCGCGGCGCAGCTCGAGGCCTCCTCCATCCGGGCCGACTACCCGTCGCTGCCGGACCTGGCGCGCGCGATCAATCTTCGACGCCCGGTCAGCGTCATCAGGGACGACGACGACAACGTCATCGAGGGCCCCGAGCTTCGGCGGAAGGCGTACGCGATCTTCCAGCCCCGCTTCGCCCGTCCCACCAGCGACCCAGCTGCGGGAGCCGCCTTCATCGGCACCAGCATGATCACCCCCATCAGCGAGCTGGGCGAGGAGGACCCTCTCCACCGGCCCGAAATCTGCCCCAGCGAGATTGCCGCTGCCATCCGCCGCCTTCCTCGCGGAAAGGCCCCCGGCTGGGACGGCTTGCTATGCGAACTCCTCGCCGCCTTCGAGGACTTTTTCGCCGAAACTCTGGCCCGAGTGTTCGCGGCTTCACGGCTCCGCGGAGCCCTGCCTCCGTCGACGCGGCGCAGCTCCATCTGCCTGGTGCCCAAGGCCCGCGGCGGTCGCGGCCTTGACGGATACAGGCCCATCGCACTGCCCTCGACCGACTACAGGGTGCTGGCTGCCATTCTCCACCGGCGCCTCAAGCCCCACCTACGCGCCCTGGTACCAGACTGCCAGACGTACGCCGTCCCCGGGAGGTCTCCGTCCTGGAACATCGCCAGGGTGACGGATGCTGTTGAGGAGGCAACCGCCATGGGCTCGCCTCTGGCCGTCATGGGCGTCGACCTGGAGTCCGCCTTCGACTCCCTGGACCGCGGCTTCCTGAAGTCCCTGATGACGTCCTTCCGCCTCCCGCCGGCCTTCATGGGCTGGATCGACATCTTGTACGCCGGGGCGGACGCGACAATCCGGGCTGGAGGATTTCACACCACCGCCTTCCCCCTCCTCAACGGCCTCAGGCAGGGCTGCGCCGTGAGTGCCGCGCTCTTTAGCATCGCTACGGGGCCGCTGCTACGTCGCCTGGAGTTGACCCTCGGCGTGGGCAACGTCATCGCCTACGCCGACGACATCGTCCTCCTACTCCATCGCGACGAAGAATTCGAGCGGATGGCGACCGTCCTCGAATACTTCAAGCGGGCCTCCGGTATCGCCGTCAACCTCGGGAAGAGCGCGGGCCTTTGGTGCGGCGCCTGGCGCAACCGCGGCGACTCCCCTCTCGGCGCCTCCTGGTCGACCACCTCCATCAGGGTCCTCGGGCTCGACATCGCCCCCAGGAGCTCCGTAGCCCATCAGGAGCAGCATCTTCTCGCCCTCCTGGAGTCCGCCTGCCGCAGATGGACTCCCTTCACCCGCGGCCTATCCCTCGTCGGGCGAGCTAGAGCGGCGAACTCGCTGGTGGGATTCACCATCCAGCATCACCTGCACGGGTACCTGCCATCACCCCCGACCATCGCCAAGCTGCAGGCCCGACTAGCGAGGTTCGTCTGGGGGCCCGAGCACACGGCGTGGCTTCCCGCAGCCGTCATGGCGAGGCCCGTTGCCACCGGAGGCCTCGGCCTCCTCGACCTGGCAATCCAACTCCAGCTCGCCTGCTTCAAGGGTGTGCAGGTCGCGCTCCGCGGAGGCAGGAACGGCTTCGACTGGCTGGTCGCCAGCAGCAGCGAGGCCTGGATCCGCCCTCCACCAGACGGCACGCGTCTCCAGCCCCGCCGTCTCCGGTTGCTGAAGCTGTGGGAGAGGGCCTCCGAGATCCTGACCCTCAATCACCGGGCGGTCCCCACATCTCAGCTGCTGGACATCCCAATCATCGGCGGCTGCCGGTTCCTTCGCCCTCCCGACCTCCTGGCCCCCGCGCGCTGGCTCGGAGCCCGAGTCCGGGACCTTCTGGCCGAGGACCGTCACATCGCCCGCCCTACACGCTCCGCCCTGGCTGACGCCGCGGCCCTTGGCGCCTTCTGCCGGAGGCTGACCGCCGAGAACGACGAGGGCTTCCGGGAAACTTCCTTGGCTGCTGCTGTGGTGCTGCGCGGGACGGCCACGCCGTTCCTCAACGGCCTCACGACCCGCTCGGCCCGACGGGCCCTAGATCGTCCGCGGCTCGCGGCCACGCCGATCTCCCGATTCCTAGCGAGATGGGCACCCACCATCAGCCCACCATCCAGGATCGACTGGGCCTCGCTTCGGCGCTGCGCCTTCTCGGGCCATGAGGCCGACGTAGCCTTCAAGTTGGCCCTCCACGCTCTACCCCATCCGGCCCATCCTGCCTCGGCCGGCCCCTCGTGTCCTGCCTGCGGGTCCGTCGACCGCTCCCTCGGCCACCGCTACTGGAGCTGCTCTTCCATCAGGCCCCTCATCAGAGAGGCCTTTCACATCATCGGGCGGCCCCCTGACCTGCAGGCTTGGATCTTCGGCGGGTCCGGCCTTGAGGACGACGCCCTGACCATCCTGGCGTCGGCAAAGCTGCGCGTTTATCGCCACTTTGTCCAGGTTGGGCTCGGTGGAGCGGAGGACCCGCTCATCTCCTGGACGAGGACCCTCGTGCGCAGGGGATGCCTTCCTTCATCCTCCATCATCTTATAAATATGTAAATATTTCAACATTTTTCGTTCTTTCTTAAATTGTTCTCTTGAATAATTTGTAATATTGTCGAGATGACAATAAAAATGTTTAATTGTCAATTGTCACACCAGTATACCACTCACAGTTACACACCACTAAACCACTCACAGTTACACACCACTAAACCACTAACAGTTACACACCACTATACCACTCACAGTTACACACCACTATACCACTCACAGTTACACACCACTAAACCACTCACAGTTACACACCACTAAACCACTCACAGTTACACACCACTAAACCACTCACAGTTACACACCACTATACCACTCACAGTTACACACCACTATACCACTCACAGTTACATACCACTAAACCACTCACAGTTACACACCACTATACCACTCACAGTTACACACCACTAAACCACTCACAGTTACATACCACTATACCACTCACAGTTACACACCACTATACCACTCACAGTTACACACCACTAAACCACTCACAGTTACACACCACTATACCACTCACAGTTACACACCACTAAACCACTCACAGTTACACACCACTATACCACTCACAGTTACACACCACTATACCACTCACAGTTACACACCACTAAACCACTCACAGTTACACACCACTATACCACTCACAGTTACACACCACTAAACCACTCACAGTTACATACCACTAAACCACTCACAGTTACACACCACTAAACCACTCACAGTTACATACCACTAAACCACTCACAGTTACACACCACTAAACCACTCACAGTTACATACCACTAAACCACTCACAGTTACACACCACTAAACCACTCACAGTTACATACCACTATACCACTCACAGTTACACACCACTAAACCACTCACAGTTACATACCACTAAACCACTCACAGTTACACACCACTAAACCACTCACAGTTACATACCACTAAACCACTCACAGTTACACACCACTAAACCACTCACAGTTACATACCACTAAACCACTCACAGTTACACACCACTAAACCACTCACAGTTACATACCACTATACCACTCACAGTTACACACCACTAAACCACTCACAGTTACATACCACTAAACCACTCACAGTTACACACCACTAAACCACTCACAGTTACATACCACTAAACCACTCACAGTTACACACCACTAAACCACTCACAGTTACATACCACTATACCACTCACAGTTACACACCACTAAACCACTCACAGTTACATACCACTAAACCACTCACAGTTACACACCACTAAACCACTCACAGTTACATACCACTAAACCACTCACAGTTACACACCACTAAACCACTCACAGTTACATACCACTCAACCACTCACAGTTACACACCACTAAACCACTCACAGTTACATACCACTAAACCACTCACAGTTACACACCACTAAACCACTCACAGTTACACACCACTAAACCACTCACAGTTACATACCACTAAACCACTCACAGTTACACACCACTAAACCACTCACAGTTACACACCACTAAACCACTCACAGTTACATACCACTAAACCACTCACAGTTACATACCACTAAACCACTCACAGTTACATACCACTAAACCACTCACAGTTACATACCACTAAACCACTCACAGTTACATACCACTAAACCACTCACAGTTACACACCACTAAACCACTCACAGTTACACACCACTAAACCACTCACAGTTACACACCACTAAACCACTCACAGTTACATACCACTAAACCACTCACAGTTACACACCACTAAACCACTCACAGTTACATACCACTAAACCACTCACATTTACATACCACTAAACCACTCACAGTTACATACCACTAAACCACTCACAGTTACACACCACTAAACCACTCACAGTTACACACCACTAAACCACTCACAGTTACATACCACTAAACCACTCACAGTTACACACCACTAAACCACTCACAGTTACACACCACTATACCACTCACAGTTACACACCACTAAACCACTCACAACGCACATAATTTATATCATAGAGTTCTATTTTTTATTTTAAAATTTGGGGAAGCCATTTTATCTCTGGCGAACTGATCAACCCCTGATGTCATGAGTCCTGCCAAGACGACCAACAGTAGATATGCCTAAGACCATTCGCCAGCTCGGCTAAAAAATGACCTATAGTCAAATCGTCATCGCTAAACCATGGCCTAGGTGGCATACCTATGGCCAGTTGTCGTGACAGGACAAGTTTTCACCAAGAAGTAGTCAGACCCGAGGTTCATAGAGGCTTCCCCGGCGGGCGCTGGGCCGGCAATGGCAACAATTGGTCGTTTCTAGGAACTCTATAGACTTTATACTCTATTTATCGAAGGATGAAGCAATTCGTGTCTGATATATTAATTATGAATCTTGGATCAAACTTATTTATTGATATCTTCCAGTTTTTCTACATTGTTGCCTCTGCTAGGAACATCCACTACAAACACTATCACTTGGAATTCTATCCACAGCCTCGGATTATTGGAAGAATAAATAGCGTTGATCCAAGATATAGGCGCTCTCTTCCTAATTGATATATAAGAATGTAAAAATGAATAAATTGTAATGAAACATTATTTAGAATAATAGAAAAATTTACTTGTTAATATAATGCCCTTTTAGCGCAAGCTGAAACTGAACTATTGAATGAAGATTTATTATAATTATGTATTTTATATTTATAATTGATAATATAATTAATGTATAATTTTAATGGGTACATCAACAAGGTTCTTTCTACGGAATTTTTGTTCTTTGTTCAAAAATCACTTTATTAGGTACCGCTCAAAAAGAGCAACCTAGTTTATGATATTTAAAACAATGAATAATATTACAAAACTATTTTAGACGCGTAATATTCTTTTTAAAATAAAACAATTTCTACTGCCCTTACTGCAATGGAAAAATTAAAGGGAGGGCCTGGCTCAGCAGTGGTGAACCCTCCCAGCGGTTTCGCCAGTTTAATCTACCATACCGCTGTTATATTGCATTTTTGGAACTTCCTTTTATAGTGATACTGATGCTTGACTCTTCGAATGGGTATATTAAATGAACTATGGACATAAGCTTTTAGGGCAGTAGAAATTGTTTTATTTTAAAAAGAATAAATTAAGAAAAAGGCATCTCCGTATCGTGCAACTGAAAGTTGCTAATGGCTTGCGCCATCTATCGGAATATCAACTATTCTCGTTGATTTTTAATTATTCCAGAATTGGCCGTGGTTAGCTTTTCTTGATTAATCAAGAATGGGTATTCGGCCAATTCTGGAATAATAAAAATCAACGAGAATAGTTGATATTTATTCCGATAGATGGCGCAAGCCATCAGCAACTTTCAGTTGCACGATAAGGAGATGCCTTTTTTCATAATTATGCACCTTATCCCAGTACAATATCACATTTGTACTATTATTTCACATTGTGTCGCGGTCTTACGCAATTCTGGCCTTAAATACCCATTTCATTATTTTTCAGGATGCCTTGAATGACCAGTTTTTTGGTCGTTGAGGTACAGCTTGCACCACGCTGATGAGGGCCAACAGCCCGAAACGCGTCCGTGGTTAGCTTTTCTTGATTAATCAAGAATGGGTATTCGGCCAATTCTGGAATATTTAAAAATCAACGAGAATAGTTGATATTTATTCCGATAGATGGCGCAAGCCATCAGCAACTTTCAGTTGCACGATAAGGAGATACCTTTTTTCATAGAATAGTTTTGTAATTTGATAACAGATGGCGCGCTAGTGCATCGTAATATAATTGTTTGAATAAATGACAAATCGATATTTGCGGAAGAGCGATTGCTCGAAGCATATTATATATTTATAACTAGCGGACGTACCCGGCTTCGCCCGGGTTTTACCCGAGTAAAAGTTTGTCTAACGAATCTCTCGATAAAGTGAACATTTTCTTCCCGGTCCCTTGAAAAATACTCGATAAGTTGAATAAAATCAATATTAATTGGTTCCCTCGGTAATTGGAAGTTAAAGGAATAGTATCTTGCCTTGGAATTGTATCATTATTCTTGTATGGATGTACCCGGCTTCGCCCGGGTTTTACCCGAGTAAAGGTTTGTTTAACGAATCTCTCGATAAAGTGAACATTTTTTCCCGGTCCCTTGAAAAATACTCGATAAGTTGAATAAAATCAATATTAATTGGTTCCCTCGGTAATTGGAAGTTAAAGGAATAGTATCTTGCCTTTGAATTGTATCATTATTCTTGTCCCAAATAAATTGCCGTGTCATCCTGAATTTTGTCTTTCCTAATTTTCTACATTACAAAATCATCGTATCATCATGATAATATTTAGAGCAGATTGTTGAATTATAACAGATAAATTAGAATATTTATCTTGATTATTTCTAGGCGAAAAGTTATTTCAAAAATTTTATTTGCTAGAAACCTTCCCAGTACTATACTGAATAACTTCCCAAAGTTTCATGGCGATCCAATGAGTGGTTTGGTCAGGCATAAAGGACAAACAAACAAACAAACAGACACACATACATTCATTTTTATATATATAGATTATATGTAATTTTGCTGTCCTAAAAGCGCATGTCCATAGTTCTTTTAAAATACCCATTCGAAGAGTCAAGCATCAGTCTCACTATAAAAGGAAGTTCCAAAAATGCAATATAACAGCGGTATGGTAGATTAAACTGGCGAAACCGCTGGGAGGGTTCACCACTGATGAGCCAGGCCCTCCCTTTAATTTTTCCATTGCAGTAAGGGCAGTAGAAATAGTTTTATTTAAAAAAAATATTACGCGTCTAAAATAGTTTTGTAATTTGATAACAGATGGCGCGCTAGTGCATCGTAATGAATAATATATGAAGGTTATTCACATATTAAAACAAAGTGTCCAATGCAGGATTTGATCCCGGTTCATGGCTGTCGGGAATTGAGGGATTTAACCACTACGCAACCGACTTCTGTTCTTTCTGTGGAACATTCACTCGAGCAGCAACATATAAAAATAAGAAAGATTATGAAAGGGAACCTTCACTCTTTTCCATTGAAACTTCTTATTAAAATGTTATGAGTTTAACAAGTAGGTGTATAGGTGAAGTTGAACTTTAAAATATATACTACTAGCGGACGTACCCGACTTCGCCCGAGTTTTACCCGAGTAAAGGTTTGTCTTAACGAATCTCTCGATAAAGTGAACATTTTTTCCCGGTCTCTTGAAAAATACTCGATAAGTTGAATAAAATCAATATTAATTGGTTCCCTCGGTAATTGGAAGTTAAAGGAATAGTATCTTCGCCTTGGAATTGTTTCATTATTCTTGTCTCAAATAAATTGCCGTGTCATCCTGAGATAATCTTACTTTTGATAAATAATATTTAAGATAACAAACTTAGTGATAAGAAAACTTGTTATCATCGTCACAATGGGGGCGCTGCTTGCGAGTTAAATCTACAAATCTGCAAATAACTCTAAGGATATTCAAGATATTCATGATATTATTTTTAAAAAACCTTCCCGGTGATATACCTAATAATATCCCAAAATTACACGGCGATTGGATGTATGGTTTTTGAATCTATAGAGTACAGACAGACAGACAGACAGACATTCAATTTTATATATATAGACTAGCGGACGTACCCGGCTTCGCCCGGGTTTTACCCGAGTGAAGGTTTGTCTAACGAATCTCTCGATAAAGTGAACATTTTTTCCCGGTCCCTTGAAAAATACTCGATAAGTTGAATAAAATCAATATTAATTTGTTCACTCGGTAATTGGAAGTTAAAGGAATAGTATCTTGCCTTGGAGTTGTATCATTATTCTTGTCTCAAATAAATTGCCGTGTCATCCTGAATTTTGTCTTTCTTAATTTTCTACATTACAAAATCATCGTATCCTCATGATAATATTTAGAGCAGATTGTTGAATTATAACAGATAAATTAGAATATTTATCTTGATTATTTTTAGGCGAAAAGTTATTTCAAAAATTTTATTTGCTAGAAACCTTCCCAGTACTATACTAAATAACTTCCCAAAGTTTCATGGCGTTCCAATGAGTGGTTTGGTCAGGCATAAAGGACAGACAGACACACATACATTCATTTATATATATATACTAGCGGACGTACCCGGCTTCGCCCGAGGTTTTACCCGAGTAAAGGTTTGTCTAACGAACATTTGTGTGTTAAAACAATTCTCTAAAAACTTATATTTAAAAAAAGATATATTTTGATAATTTGAAACTCGTAAATTTGAATGTCTCGATAAAGTGAACATTTTTTCCCGGTCCCTGTGTGCAGTGTCATCCTGAATTTTGTCTTTCCTAATTTTCTACATTAGAAAATCATAGTTTTATCTAGTGAACATTTTTTCCCGGTCCCTTGAAAAATACTCGAAGTGTTGAATAAAATCAATATTAATTAGTTCCCTCGGTAATTGGAAGTTAAAGGAATAGTATCTTCGCCTTGGAATTGTATCATTATTCTTGTCTCAAATAAATTGCCGTGTCATCCTGAGATAATCTTACTTTTGATAAATAATATTTAAGATAACAAACTTAGTGATAAGAAAACTTGTTAACATCGTCACAATGGGGGCGCTGCTTGCGAGTTAAATCTACAAATCTGCAAATAACTCTAAGGATATTCAAGATATTCATGAAATTATTTTTCAAAAACCTTCCCGGTGATATACCTAATAATATGCCAAAATTTCACGGCGATTGGATGTATGGTTTTTGAATCTATAGAGTACAGACAGACAGACAGACATTCAATTTTATATATATACTAGACGAATGGCCCGGGCAACGCCCGGGTTTTACCCGAGTGTGCGTAAATATATTTTTAAAATGTTTTCAATTAAAATACTATTCGTTACAATTATAAATTGGCGCCGTGGATGTCTCTCTTGTGAAACGTCCCGCCCCAAACTGTGTGTGTCTTGAAAATATAAAATTAAAAATGTGAACGGAAAAATATGTCCAGGGTAGCCTAGTGGTCATGGAATCTGCCCGGTAAGCGGAAGGTCGTGGGTTCGATTCCCATCCCTTGACACTTCTTTTATTTTATCCATTCTGACCAAAATCTATCCGTGAACTTCACACAGTGAACTTCACACAGAGAGAATAAGGCAATTATATAAGTAGATAATCCAAATTGTGCCTTATCACACACTATTTTTTTATTTGGCCGTATTACCTTGTGTTTATAATCTATGACGTAATGCCGGCGGCGCGCGCCCGTTGGCTGCCGGCGAGCACGTGACCTCCCTGTGCGCGCGCATCCTTGACAGAACCGGCCGGCCCATGACGGTCGTGACTATATATGTTGATATAGATATAGATAGATTGAAAGCTTAATCAAACCAATACCTAATTTACATTTTTGGTGAAATAAACATGAGAGATCTGGAATGAATTCTTCACTATAATTTGAAAATAGAGCCAAAAATCAGATTAACTTAATTGTTTTCATAAAGCCTGATGCTAATATCACTGCATATGCTTGTTGATAATGCATCCTGGGGAATTTAATCCCAGGGATATTTCATCCTAGAAAAATTCAAATTAACCAAGTACTAGACTGATTTAACTGTTTTAGGTATTAGTAATGATGAAATATTGCTGTATCATGTTTGATAGACAATAACAAAATTCTTTCAAGGATCATTCACTCGAGAAGAACATTGGGAAAAGAATCAAATTTGTTTGGTCAAAAAACTATATTGATAATAAATAAATCCTTATGAGATAATAAATATGTATATTCAAATGTGATATAGAATAATATTTTATGTCTCGCCATGCTGGCGAGGAGAATGCAAATTCTGCCGCGGCGAACGGAATTGTTGCCAAGTCTTCTGCTAACGGCGCTGAAAAGACCGCAAAGAACTGGGCTGATAGAATGGAGGAGGTAGAGAAAAACGAGGACGGCTACACCGTGGTGAGGAATAAGAAGAGACGCCGTGACTCGGAGACATCTAACACCACAACGGCGCAGACCAGCAGCGCCGGAACAAACGGAACTACCAGCGAAGCGCCGCGAAAACGAAAGACTGGAACGCGGTCATCGCAGGCCCAGGAAATCAGGGCCACGCGAGCGCACATCGCGGACGCCAGGCCTCCTCCACCCAGGGGCAGTGCATGTACATCGAGCACTGCCTGACTTCACTCACTACCAGTATATCCAGGCGATAAAGTGGTGGGCGGGGCCAAAAACATCACGCAACTGACCAGAATGAACAGCCACGTCCTGCTTGGCCTGACCACTAAGGCCCTTGCGGAGCGCCTCATCGATGGAGGCCTTGAAATCGAAGGTACAACCCTCAGGACCTGCCCCTTCCGCAAGAGAGCGGGAAGGATCACCATCGGAAACCTCACCTTCTTTGTGTAAGACGCCACCATCATCGAGGCGCTCTGGCCATATGGGCACGTGACATCCATCGCCTCCATGCAGTTCAAGGTGGGTGAATACACCTACACAGACGGCCGTCGCGAGGCCTACGTCCTCCTCCACGGCGGCGTAAAAATGGAGAGACTGCCCACCCGCCTGGACGTTAAGACCAAAGAGGACACCCTGCCGGCCTTCCTGACCTTCGGCATTAAGTGCTCGAAGTGTAACAAGTAGGGTCACCGCAGGGCCAACTGCCCAGTGCTCGTCAATTAGACCACTGGCCCCAGGCAAGCAACTCCCTCCTCCCCTACCGATGCCAAGTCACCCACCGCACCTCAGCAGCCCAGGCAGCAAGCACCTGGGCCCGCTGCACCAGCACTCCCTACTCCACCTGGGGAGGTGCCAATCAAAGCTCTCGCGGCACCCCCTCTCCACAGCGCCTCAGCCTGCTGGACCAGCATCCCCTACTCAACCAGCCATCGTAGCCTCTCCTCCTCATCTTCCTGCCCCGAGTTCCCTCGTGTGCGAGACGGCTCCTACAAACATCGAGATGATGGACGTGGAGAATCGGGAAGAGGAGAGAACCGATTTGTCCTCATGGCGCCGAATGCCGAAGCTCACAGCCGCCCAGAGGCCCGCTTTGATCAGGCTGATCCGCTCCTTAATGAACTTGCGACCTGGCTCCAACTCCTCCATCTACAAGCGGCTCGTGAAGGCCCGGGAAAACTTGAAGAAAAGGTTCAATGAACTTCCGCGTCGCCACCATCAACGCGCGTGGGCTCGCCACTCGTGGAAGGAGCCTGGTACTCTGCCATCTTCTGAAATAACATCAAGTGGACATCGCGTTCGTCCAGAAAACGAATATATCCTACCTGGACCACGCCCAAGACCTCTGCCTCGGCTACGGTGCCGCAGTGAGGCCACCCGTAGCCATCTCGGGATCCGGACTCGCCTGCATCTTCGGGCCAGGTATCGCCGTTCCGCGTCAGTGTGTCCTGTGGCCGGGTCACATTACCTTGGCCGTCTCCGATGTCCATGGACAAGAGATGGCTTTTATCAATGTCCATCTTTCTCATAACTCTCACGAGCGGCTAGAGCAACTAGAGCTTATTGCGGTAACTGCCATCCAAGAGGAAGCCTGGGTCCTCGGCGACTCTAATATCAGGGAAGATAGGAAATTCTCTTCGGCCTCCATGGATGCCCTCACCTCTCTACAGGATCTGGCTACGCAGCCACCCTATTCGACGCCGCCCACCTGCCCACCAGGATCGCTAGTCACGGCGAGCGCAATGAGAGCCACGGACTGGACAGAATCCTAGTTCCTGCGGGCTTCCTGGATCGTGTGAACAGCCACACGACAACCCACTATCATCTCTCCGATCACCGAGCCCTGCTGCTCCAGGTGGGTCCGCCCGCCCCCTCCCCCCAGCCTTGCATAGCCGCGCTGCTTCGCTTTGGCTGGTGCAAGATCACCTGGCTGGTTACATCAGGGACCTGGAGGAGAACATCAGAGACCTAGAAGATGTGGCGATATGGCAGAGATGGACGGGCATCAAGGCGAGACTGCTCGCCGAGGCAAGATCTCTCCACGTCTCACGCGCCGCAGTTGCTGATGACGGTTACGTCGCCCGGGCTCGTAGATACATTGCGGCGCAGCTGGAAGCCTCATCGGTTAAGGCTGAATACCCGACCTTGCCTAACATCGTACGTGTGATGAATCCTCGCCGACATGCCATTATCATCAGGGACGACGACGGCCGCGTCATCGAAGGCCCCGAGCTGCGGCGAAAGGCCTTTGAGGTCTTCCGGCCCCGCTTCGCCCGCGCCACCTGTGATCCGGCAGAGGGCGCGGCTTTCATCAGAGGCACAACGACCTCCATCGAATTGGTCGAGGACGACCCACTCCACTGGGCTGAAATCTCTGCGGCTGAGGTAGCCACCGCCATCCGCCACCTCCCTCGCGGGAGAGCTCTCGGCTGGGACGGACTGCCCTGCGAACTCCTCGCCGCCTATGAGGAAATCTTCACGGACGCCCTGAGCCATGTCTTCGCCGCTTCTCAGCTTCGCGGTGCCCTGCCTCTATCCATGCGGCGAAACGCAATATGCCTGATCCCCAAAGCCCGCAGCGGTCGCGGCTTGGATGGCTATAGGCCCATCTCACTCACGTCGGTAGACTACAGGGTGACATCCATCCTCCTCCGTCGCCTCAAGCCCCACCTACCAGCCTTGATGCCGGAGTACCAGACCTACGCCGTGCTCGGAAGGTCCCCCTCCTGGAACATTTCCCGGATAACTGATGCCGTCGAGGAGGCTACTGCTGGGGGCTCGCCGCTGGCCGTTGTGGGCGTCGACCTCGAGACCGCCTTCGACTCCCTGGATCGCGGCTTCCTTCTATCCTTGATGGTGTCCCTGCGCCTTCCACCTGCCTTCGTGGGTTGGACACTGCTCTTGTACGCCGGGGCGGACGCGACAATAAGGGCAGGTCAACATCAAACGGCTGCCATACATCTCCTCAATGGCCTGAGACAGGGCTGTGCCGTCAGCACCTCCGCGCTCTTCAGCATCGCGACGAAGCCACTGCTACGTCGCCTGGAGATGATCCTCGGCGTGGGCAATGTCATCGCCTACGCAGACGACATCGCCCTTCTGGTCCATCGCGACGCGCAGTTCGTGTAAGTCCTCGAAGACGGCCTTAAGGCGATAGATAAAGTGGTCGGAGGGGCCAGACACATAATCCAGCTCACCAGGATGAATGGACATGTCCTGGTGGGTCTGACAAGCAAGTCTCTAGCGGAACGCCTCATTGACGGGGGCCTTGAAATCGAAGGCACGATCCTTAGGACCTTTCCCTTCCGTAAATGGTCAAGAAACTAACCATCGGAAATCTCCCTTTATACCTGGAGGATGCCGTCATCATCGACGCCCTGCGGCCTTATGGGCGCGTTACGTCCATCGCTCCCTAGCAACTCAAAGCTGGGGTATATAGCTACACAGACGTCCGTCGTGATGCCGTCATCAAAACTAAAGGCGACACCTTGCCGTCGTTCCTGACCTTCGGAATAAGGTGCTCTTAATGCAACAACCAGCGTCACCGCAGAGCCAACTGCCTAATGCTTGCTAGGACCACCGGCCCCAAGCAAGTATCATCACCCTCTCCCACAGATGTCCCATCACCGACCGCGCCTCAGCTGCCCAGCCAGCTAGCACCCGAGCCTTCTGCACCAGCACCCCCTGTTCCGTCTGTGGAGGTACCACCTTCGCCCCGTCGCTCCACCGCGCCTCAGCCTGCTGAACCAACGTCCGCTTCTCCCCATGAGGAGGGGAATCAGCTCCAGCCGTAGTAGCCCCTCCATTTTCACTACATGCCCTGGGAACTTATGAACTCCAGACCTCTCCTGAGCCTTTTGAGACTTCTACCCTATGAAGAAGGAAAACGAGGATCAGCTAGACAAGAGCTAGCCAAGATATTTGACCAACTGAATGATTCATCTTTCCTGAGCCCCCTATATAAGAAGGGAATGTTTTACAGGGATGACATCGTGTACGGGACTCTTTACCCCCTCCCCCCCCCCCCCCCCCCCCCCCCCGGTAGGGAGTTTCTACTCGTGGAAATATCTCGTCTGAAAACAAGGTAATTCTCTCCGAATTTCTCAACATTGTCATCGAGCATGTTGGGGATAAGAAATCAAGAATTGGCAAGGGCTTGTCCACACTCAAGGCGGCCTGTAGCTTCTGATAGGATCCAGATGTCCCTTCGAAGAGGGCTTCGTCTGGTGTAAATATTTTCTTTATTTTTTTCTAATTTCACCCAAACTCTCATTTTTCTGTTGACTAGGTGTCAATAAACTTATTTTAATTGTCAAATTGTCACACCACTAAACCACTCACAGTTACACACCACTAAACCACTCACAATACACACCACTATACCATTTAAAATTACACACCACTAAACCACTCACAACGCACATAATTTATATCATAGAGTTCTATTTTTTATTTTAAAATTTGGGGAAGCCATTTTATCTCTGGCGATCTGATCAACCCCTGACGTCATGAGTCCTGCCAAGACGACCAACAGTAGATATGCCTAAGACCAATCGCCAGCTCGGCTAAAAAATGACCTATAGTCAAATCGTCATCGCTAAACCATGGCCTAGGTGGCATACCTATGGCCCGTTGTCGTGACAGGAGAAGTTTTCACCAAGAAGTAGTCAGACCCGAGGTTCATAGAGGCTTCCCCGGCGGGCGCTGGGCCGGCAATGGCAACAATTGGTCGTTTCTAAGAACTCTATAGACTTTATATTTCTCTATCGATCGAATGATAAAGCAATCCCTGTCTGATACATTAATTATGAAAGCTTATATTGGATCAAACTTATTTATTGATATCTTCCAGTGTTTCGACGTCGTTTCCTCTGCTAGGAACATCCACTTCAAACACTATCACTTGGAATTCTATCCACAGCTGATCACCTCGGATGAATAAATAGTTTTGATCCAAGATATAGGCGATCTCTTCCTAATTGATATGTATAAGAATGTAAAGATAAATAAATTGAAATGAAACATTATTTAGAATAATGGAAAACTTGACTTTTTAATATAATGCCAGTTTAGCGCAAACTGAAACTTAACTATTGAATGAAGATTTATTATAATTATGTATTTTATATTTAGAATTGATAATATAATTTATGAATAATTTTTAATGGTCACATCAACATGGTTCTTTCTACGGAATTTTTGTTCAAAAATCACTTTATTAGGTACCGCTCAAAAAGAGCAACCTAGTGTTTGATAATTGCAACAATAAATGTGAAGGTTATTCACATATTAAAACAAAGTGTCCAATGCGGGATTTGATCCCGGTTAATGGCTGTCGCGAATCGAGGGATTTAACCACTCGTCCACCGACTTCTTTCTTTCTGTTCTTTCTGCGGAACATTCACTCGACAATATATAAAAATAAGAAAGATTAAAGGGAACCTTCACTCTTTTCCATTGAAACTTCTTAATAAAATGGTATGAGTTTAACAAGTAGGTGTATAGGTGAAGTTGAACATTAAAATATATACTACTAGCGGACGTACCCGGCTTCGCCCGGGATTTACCCGAGTAAAGGTTTGTCTAACGAATCTCTCGGTAAAGTGAACATTTTTTCCCGGTCCCTTGAAAAATACTCGATAAGTTGAATAAAATCAACATTAATTGGTTCCCTCGGTAATTGGAAGTTAAAGGAATAGTATCTTGCCTTGGAATTGTATCATTATTCTTGTGTCAAATAAATTGCCGTGTCATCCTGAATTTTGTCTTTCCTAATTTTCTACATTACAAAATCATCGTATCATCATGATAATATTTAGAGCAGATTGTTGAATCATAACAGATAAATTAGAATATTTATCTTGATTATTTTTAGGCGAAATGTTATTTCAAAATTTTTATTTGTTAGAAACCTTCCCAGTACTATAGTAAATAACTACCCAAAGTTTCATGGCGTTCCAATGAGTGGTTTGGTCAGGCATAAAGGACAGACAGACACACATACATTCAATTTTATATATATAGATTCAATTTTATATATATAGATAGATAGATTGAAAGCTTAATCAAACCAATACCTAATTTAAATTTTTGGTGAAATAAACATGAGAGATCTGGAATGAATTCTTCACTATAATTTGAAAATAGAGCCAAAAATCAGATTAACTTAATGCCTGATGCTAATATTACTGCATATGTTTGTTGATAATGCATCCTGGGGAATTTCATCCCAGGGATATTTCATCCTAGAAAAATTCAAATTAACCAAGTACTAGACTGATTTAACTGTTTTCGGTATTAGTAATGTGTTAAAAATAGATAATTTATAATTGTATGCTTTATAGATTTTCCTCTATTATTATTATGTATATATATTTTTATTTTATTTTTGTTGCCTCTTTCTCTTAATGGGTGGAAAGGAATAAAGAATGGAAAGAGCAAGATTTGTAAACAAACAAGACATCGCCCCCCCATCCCATGCGCGAGCACCTATGCGCGGTGACGGGGAGAAAAAAGAAGAAAAGGACAACCGGCAGCGCTGGTGTATAGGCTCGGGGAAATATGAGCTCCCGGGAAATATGAGCTCCCGCCAAATATGAGCTCCCGCCTCAGAAGGAATGAGTAACCACGTGTGAATGAAACAAAGAAGATAACGAGAAGAGAGTCGTTATAGAATTGCGCACCAATTAAGTGGGTTGCGATATAGTTTCCTGTTAAGGAACAGAAGAATTAATCTGGAAAATTATCTCAAGTGTGAAGAATTATTTCAAGTGAATTCACGATCAAATTTATCGACAGAATTGAAAACAAGATTTGTTTTTTATAAAACGGAAGCTTAGATAAGTATTTGCAAACTTTGTTTGAAAAAGATTTTGCCTTTCCACCCCTAGTTATTTTGCTCTCTACATTATTTGTTTGTATGTATATTTAACTTGTATCACTTGTTTTGTTTATTCTAATTTTAAATATATTTAACCTTTTGGCCAATTTGATTATCACCCTTTTTATCTGTTTATTTATTTTTATTTTTAATGCCCAGTCATTTTTGATAAGCAAAATAAAATATATATTTAGGCCATTTTTGTTAAATTGTATTTTTACAACTTGTGCAAACACAACTGGTGAATCTCTATTTTCAATCTGGGTAAGATTGACCTTCCCCACATTATTTTTTTTTTTTTCAAATTCAACATTTTTGGTGAGCCAGACGTGATTTCACCTTGTGGTGTTTATACAATTTGTGGAGATGGATAAGCTTAAAAGAGAAAGAACTCCCTTAAGGAATACTATAACTCGTACCACAAATGAAATAAAATCAGGTCTAAGTCTAAAGGAAGTGGATATAATTTTAATAAGGGCCAAATTTGAAAGGTTAACCATTCTTAATGATAGACTGATATTGATTGATGATAAAATAAAAGAGATCTTATTGGATGATCCGAGGTCCACAGAAGCTCAAATCAATGATGAGATGGAACTATGTGAGACTTATAGCCTACAAGTAGGAATTGTCGCACAGAAGGTGAAAGAATATGAGTCTAAATTGGCAGCACCCTGTGATGATAAAATGTCACAATCTAGCACTTCAGATGTTAAAAGACAAATTAAACTTCCAAAATTTGAACTAAAAAAGTATACAGGTGAGCTAGAGGAATGGCTATCATGGTGGAGTCATTTTGAAAAAATACATTTAGATGAGTCACTGTCTGATGTTGATAAATTTGAATACTTAATACAATCCATGGTTGTTGGGTCAAAGGCCCACAGACTTGTGACTAGCTTCCCTCTTACCCAAAAGAATTACAACAAAGTCATTGGAGACTTAAAAGATAGGTTTGGAGACAGAGATATGCTGACTGAGTTGTATGTGCGCAAGCTTTTAAAGTTAGTCATTGCCAGTGCCAGGTCTGAAAAAAGAACCTTGGCTCAACTTTATGATGATTTGGTTGCACATCTCCATTCTTTGGGATCTCTGGGAGTGGATACTAAGTCTGGGGGTGGTGCTTTCTTGTACCCGTTGGTGGAGTCAAGTTTGCCACTTGAACTTATCAAAATATGGCAACGTTCCCGTACTCCTTTCAAAGAAAGAGATTACTCCGAGATTGAAGAGGGAATTGAACATAGTGGGGCTAAAGCTTTTGATAAATTAGAGGGTCTGATAGAATTTTTAAAGCAGGAAGTTAAAAATGCAGAACGCATTTCCTTTGTTGCTGAAGGATTTGAACCTTCCCTTCCTCTAAAACAGGGAAAGAGAGAAAATAATCCCCCTAAGATCCACAAAGCGTCTGCATTATTTGTTGGAAAGACCAACTTACCGTGTTTATTTTGTGATAAAGATAACCATCTTAGCCAAAACTGTTTTAAGGCAGCCAAGATGTTGGAATCGGACAGATTAAAGAGGGTACAGGATGCGAAAGTTTGCTTTAAATGCTTGAGAAAGAATCATTTGAAGAAGGATTGCAGATCTTTTGTAAGATGCAAGCGTTGCCAAGGACCTCATTTTGAGATATTGTGCAGAGGAACCTCACATAGTCAGGAAGATTTAAATTGGAGGTCAGATAACAGATCTCACAATAGTTTAGCAGAGCAGAATGAGGGGAACAGTGAGCCTGTAACAGCAATGGCGAATCAAGTATGCACAAATAATATCTCTTTAATGACTCTAATTGTAAAAATTAAAGGGCCGAAACGTTCCAAAATGGTAAGAGTGCTTTTAGACTCTGGTAGCCAAAAATCTTACATCAGAAGGTCTCTAGCTAAGGAGTTAGACTTACCCAAGGTGGGAGAAGTCAAATTGAATAAATTTTTGTTTGGAGGGCAAACCACAGGAGAAAAGGCTCATTCAATATTTTATTTCCAGTTGGACAATGTTGATGAGGGAAAGGCTTTCAAAATGGAAGCGTTAGAGGAAACAATAATTTGTGGCAATATTTCACCCGTTGAAACAGGACCCAGGCAATGGGAATTGGATAAGAAAGGAATCACTTTGACTAAGGTAGACAATAATAAAACCGAAATAGACATCCTAATCGGTGGAGACTATTATGGGCAACTTCTCACAGGAAAAATTGAACAGCTGGCAGGAGGATTGACCGCAATTCAAACAGTTCTTGGTTGGACTTTAATAGGTAATACCTCATCAGAGAGACCAGAGACAAGTGCTCAAATGGTTATCACCTTACTTACAACCCAACAGAGAGTAACATCCTTACGGGAATTAGAAACAATAGGGATACGAGATCCTACAGAGGTCATCTCTGAGAAAGAGAAAAATGTTCTCATGCAAGAAAGGTTTCATGAGAAAATCTGTCGAGGCCATGATGGACGTTATCCTGTATCTCTTCCATGGAAGGAAGGAATTGGGACGATACCTAATAACTTGGAAATAGCCAAAAGGCGCTTGGAGGCTATGACTCAAAAGTTGACACAAAAGGGTCAGTTTGTTCCTTATGATGAAGTCTTCCGATCCTGGTTCAGGGAAAACCTTATTGAAGAAGTTGACGGGGAAGGCATCAAACCTATTGGACATTATCTACCACATCGCCCGATATATAAGGTTCAGAGTGAGACTACTCCTATTAGACCCGTTTACGATGCATCATGTAAAGCAAGTAAGAGAAGTTTGTCTCTAAATGAATGTTTAGAGACTGGACCTAATCTGATTGAACTTTTACCTGAAATCCTGATAAGATTTAGGGAAAAGAAAATAGGAGCCATCGCTGACATCCGCAAAGCTTTTCAGACCTTAGGTATAGAGGAGAAGGAAAGATTCCACAAGGAATACCTCGCCATGCTCGTACAAAAGGGGAATGAAACAGAGGGTAGAAGGTTTCTTCCAGGCGAAGTTGTGCTGATTGGTCGAGATGATCAAAAAAGAATATTCTGGCCACTAGGCAGAATCTTGGAACTGTACCCTGGGAAGGATGGCAGAGAACGTGTAGCTAGAGTTAGGACTGCTACGGGTGAATTTGTAAGACCGTCAAAGAGACTTTTCTCTTTGGAACTTGGTTCTGATATTTCCAGGGAGGTGAGATTACCTAAGACAGAAGGGATCAAAGCCCAGGAGATTCCAACAGATGGAGAACAGTCAATTTTTACTAGGTCTGGAAGAGAAGTGAAAAAACCTACGAGATTGGGGGTGTACACCAATAATCTTTCCTAATTAAGATTTTTTTTTTTGTATTCCCATACAAAAAGGTGGGAGTATGTTAAAAATAGATAATTTATAATTGTATGCTTTATAGATTTTCCTCTATTATTATTATGTATATATTTTTTTATTTTATTTTTGTTGCCTCTTTCTCTTAATGGGTGGAAAGGAATAAAGAATGGAAAGAGCAAGATTTGTAAACAAACAAGACATCGCCCCCCCATCCCATGCGCGAGCACCTATGCGCGGTGACGGGGAGAAAAAAGAAGAAAAGGACAACCGGCAGCGCTGGTGTATAGGCTCGGGGAAATATGAGCTCCCGGGAAATATGAGCTCCCGCCAAATATGAGCTCCCGCCTCAGAAGGAATGAGTAACCACGTGTGAATGAAACAAAGAAGATAACGAGAAGAGAGTCGTTATAGAATTGCGCACCAATTAAGTGGGTTGCGATATAGTTTCCTGTTAAGGAACAGAAGAATTAATCTGGAAAATTATCTCAAGTGTGAAGAATTATTTCAAGTGAATTCACGATCAAATTTATCGACAGAATTGAAAACAAGATTTGTTTTTATAAAACGGAAGCTTAGATAAGTATTTGCAAACTTTGTTTGAAAAAGATTTTGCCTTTCCACCCCTAGTTATTTTGCTCTCTACATTATTTGTTTGTATGTATATTTAACTTGTATCACTTGTTTTGTTTATTCTAATTTTAAATATATCTAACCTTTTGGCCAATTTGATTATCACCCTTTTTATCTGTTTATTTATTTTTATTTTTAATGCCCAGTCATTTTTGACAAGCAAAATAAAATATATATTTAGGCCATTTTTGTTAAATTGTATTTCTACAACTTGTGCAAACACAACTGGTGAATCTCTATTTTCAATCTGGGTAAGATTGACCTTCCCCACATTATTTATTTTTTTTTTCAAATTCAACAAATGATAAAATATTGCTGTATCATGTTTGATAGACAATAACAAAATTCTTTCTAGGATCATTCACTCGAGCAGAACATTGGAAAAAATCAAATTTGTTTGGTCAAAAAACTATATTGATATTAAATAAATCCTTATGAGAATGCAAATTCTGCCGCGGCGAACGGAATTGTTGCCAAGCCTTCTGCTAACGGCGCTGAAAAGACCGCAAAGAACTGGGCTGATAGAATGGAGGAGGTAGAGAAAAACGAGGACGGCTAAACCGTGGTGAGGAATAAGAAGAGACGCCGTGACTCGGGGACATCTAACACCACAACGGCGCAGACCAGCAGCGCCGGAACAAGCGGAACTACCAGCGAAGCGCCGCGAAAACGCAAGACAGGAACGCGGTCAGCGCAGGCCCAGGAAATCAGGGCCACGCGAGCGCACATCGCGGACGCCAGGCCTCCTCCACCCAGGGGCAGTGCGTGTACATCGAGCACTGCCTGACTTCACTCACTACCAGTATATCCAGGCGATAAAGTGGTGGGCGGAGCCAAAAACGATGCCCACGGACAGGATATGGCTTTATCAATGTCCATCTTTCTCATATCTCTCACGAGCGGCTAGAGAAAATAGAGCTTATTGCGGTAACTGCCATCCAAGAGAAAGCCTGGGTCCTCGGCGACTTTAATATCAAGGAAGATAGGAAAATCTCTTCGGACTCCCTGGATGCCCTCACCTCTCTACAGGATCTGGCTACGCTGGTGGACGCAGCCACCCTGTTCGACGCCGCCCACCTGCCCACCAGGGTCGCTAGTCACGGCGAGCGCATTGAGAGCAACCGACTGGACAGAATCCTAGTTCCTGCGGGCTTCCTGGATCGTGTGAATAGCCACACGACAACCCACTATCATCTCTCCGATCACCGAGCCCTGCTGCTCCAGGTGGGTCCTGCCGCCCCCTCCCCCCAGCCTTGCATAGCCGCGCTGCTTCGCTCGGGGCTGGTGCAAGCACACCTAGCTGGCTAAATCAGGGACCTGGAGGAGAACATCAGCGACCTAGAAGATGTGGCGATATGGGTGAGATGGACGGGCATCAAGGCGAGACTGCTCGCCGAGGCAAGATCTCTCTGCGTCTCACGCGCCGCAGTTGCTGATGACGGTTACGTCGCCCGGGCTCGGAGATATATTCCGGCGCAGCTGGAAGCCTCATCGGTTAAGGCTGAATACCCGACCTTGCCTAACATCGTACGTGTGATGAATCCTCGCCGACATGCCATTATCATCAGGGACGACGACGGCCGCGTCATCGAAGGCCCCGGGCTGCGGCGAGGTCTTCCGGCCCCGCTTCGCCCGCGCAACCTGTGATCCGGCGGAGGGCGCGGCTTTCATCAGAGGCACAACCACCTCCATCGAATTGGACGAGGACGACCCACTCCACTGGGCTGAAATCTCTGCGGCTGAGGTAGCCACCTCCCTCGCGGGAGAGCTCTCGGCTGGGACGGACTGCCCTGCGAACTCCTCGCCGCCTATGAGGAAATCTTCACGGACGCCCTGAGCCATGTCTTCGCCGCTTCTCAGCTTCGCGGTGCCCTGCCTCCATCCATGCGGCGAAACGCAATATGCCTGATCCCCAAAGCCTGCAGCGGTCGTTGCTTGGATGGCTATAGGCCCATCTCGCTCCCGTCGGTAGACTACAGGGTGGCATCCATCCTCCTCCGTCGCCTCAAGCCCCACCTACCAGCCTTGATGCCGGAGTCCTAGACCTACGCCGTGCTCGGAAGGTCCCCCTCCTGGAACATTTCCCGGATAACTGATGCCGTCGAGGAGGCTACTGCTGGGGCTCGCCGCTGGCCATCGTGGGCGTCGACCTCGAGTCCGCCTTCGACTCCCTGGATCGCGGCTTCCTTCTATCCTTGATGGTGTCCCTGCGCCTCCAACCGGCCTTCGTGGGTTGGACACTGCTCTTGTACGCCAGGGCGGACGCGCCAATAAGGGCAGGTCAACATCAAACGGCTGCCATACATCTCCTCAATGGCCTGAGACAGGGCTGTGCTGTCAGCGCCGCCGCGCTCTTCATCATCGCGACGGGGCCACTGCTACGTCGCCTGGAGATGATCCTCGGCGTGGGCAATGTCATCGCCTACGCAGACGACATCGCCCTTCTGGTCCATCGCGACGAGCAGTTCGTGTAAGTCCTCGAAGACGGCCTTAAGGCGATAGATAAAGTGGTCGGAGGGGCCAGACACATAATCCAGCTCACCAGGATGAATGGACATGTCCTGGTAGGTCTGACAAGCAAGTCTCTAGCGGAACGCCTCATTGACGGGGGCCTTGAAATCGAAGGCACGATCCTTAGGACCTTTCCCTTCCGTAAAAGGTCGAGAAACTAACCATCGGAAATCTCCCTTTCTACCTGGAGGATGCCGTCATCATCGACGCCCTGCGGCCTTATGGGCGCGTTACGTCCATCGCCCCCTAGCAACTCAAAGCTGGGGTATATGGCTACACAGACGACCGTCGTGATGCCGACATCAAAACTAAAGGCGACACCTTGCCGTCGTTCACGACCTTCGGAATAAGGTGCTCTTAATGCAACAACCAGGGTCACCACATAGCCAACTGCCTAATGCTTGCTAAGACCACCGGCCCCAAGTAAGTATCATCACCCTCCCCCACAGATGTCCCATCACCAACCGCGCCTCAGCTGCCCAGCCAGCTAGCACCCGCGCCTCCTGCACCAGCACCCCCTGTTCCATCTGTGGAGGTACCAAGTAATGTTCCCGCGGTTCACACTTCGCCCCGTCGCTCCACCGCGCCTCAGCCTGCTGAACCAACGTCCGCTTCTCCCCATGAGGAGGGGAGTCAGCTCCAGCCGTAGTAGCCCCTCCACTTTCACTACCTGCCCTGGGAACTTATGAACTCCAGACCTCTCCTGAGCCTTTTGAGACTTCTACCCTATGAAGAAGGAAAACGAGGATCAGCTAGACAAGATATTTGACCAACTGAATGATTCATCTTTCCTGAGCCCCCTATATAAGAAAGGAATGTTTTACAGGGATGACATCGTGTACGGGACTCTTTACCCCCCCCGGTAGGGAGTTTCTACTCGAGGAACTCTCGTCTGAAAAACAAGATAATTCTCTCCGAATTTCTCAACATTGTCATCGAGCATGTTGGGGATAAGAACTCCGAAATTAGCAAAGGCTTGTCCACACTCAAGGCGGCCTGTAGCTCCTGATAGGATCCAGATGTCCCTTCGAAGAGAGCTTCGTCTGGTGTAAATATTTTCTTTATTTTTTTCTAATTTCACCCTAACTCTCATTTTGCTGTTGACTAGGTGTCAATAAACTTATTTTAATTGTCAAATTGTCGCACCACTAAACCACTCACAGTTACACACCACTAAACCACTATACCACTCAAAATTACACACCACTAAACCACTCACAACGCACATAATTTATATCATAGAGTTATATTTTTTATTTTAAAATTTGGGGAAGCCATTTTACCTTTGGCGATCTGATCAACCCCTGACGTCATGAGTCCTGCCAAGACGACCAACAGTAGATATGCCTAAGACCAATCGCCAGCTCGGCTAAAAAAATGACCCATAGTCAAATCGTCATGGCCTAGGTGGCATACCTATGGCCAGTTGTCGTGAGAGGACAAGTTTTCACCAAGAAGTAGTCAGACCCGAGGTTCATAGAGGCTTCCCCGGCGGGCGCTGGGCCGGCAATGGCCACAATTGGTCGTTTCTAATAACTCTATAGACTTTATATTTCTCTATCGATCGAATGATAAAGCAATCCGTGTCTGATACATTAATTATGAAAGATTATATTGGATCAAACTTATTTATTGATATCTTCCAGTGTTTCGACGTTGTTTCCTCTGCTAGGAACACCCACTACAAACACTATCACTTGGAATTCTATCCACAGCTGATCACCTCGGATGAATAAATAGTATTGATCCAATATATAGGCGATCTCTTTCTAATTGATATGTATAAGAATGTAAAGATAAATTGTAATGAAACATTATTTAGAATAATGGAAAAATTGACTTGTTATTATAATGCCAGTTTAGAGCAAGCTGAAACTGAACTATTAAATTACGATTTATTATAATTATATATTTTATCTACTTATATATTTGCCTTATTCTGTCTGTTTGTCTGTTTGTCTGAAGCTCACGGATGGGATTTTTCATAACCATCGGTGGTTCAGTGGTAGAATGCTCGCCTGCCACGCGGGCGGCCCGGGTTCGATTCCCGGCCGATGCATTTTTTTTTTTTTTACAATTTTTAAAACTCATTTATATATTAAACAAGAATGACATCCACGGCGCCAATTTATAAATGTAACGAATAGTATTTGAATAAAAGCATTTAATCGGGTAAAACCCGGGCGTTGCCCGGGTCATTCGTATCTACTTTTATATTTGCCTTATTCTGTCTGTTTGTTTGTCTGTTTGTCTCAAGCTCACGGATGGGATTTTTCATAACCATCGGTGGTTCAGTGGTAGAATGCTCGCCTGCCACGCGGGCGGCCCGTGTTCGATTCCCGGCCGCTGCATTTTTTTTTTTTTTTACAATTTTTAAAACTCATTTATATATTATACAAGAAT
This sequence comes from Cordylochernes scorpioides, assembly GCA_030710605.1. Taxonomy (NCBI): domain Eukaryota; kingdom Metazoa; phylum Arthropoda; class Arachnida; order Pseudoscorpiones; family Chernetidae; genus Cordylochernes; species Cordylochernes scorpioides. Next base: position 15,895,481 of record CP092870.1, read on the forward strand.
GACATCCACGGCGCCAATTTATAATTGTAACGAATAGTATTTGAATAAAAGCATTTAATCGGGTAAAACCCGGGCGTTGCCCGGGTCATTCGTATATAATAATTGTATAAACGAATGCAAGACAAAATCACCGCGAATGTTTCTTTTTTTTTAAGGCAATTTCTTTTTAAGGCAATTATCGTTATTTATCGTTAATTTTTGTTTCGATTTTATTGAAAAAAAAACGATATGGTGCCTTTAAAAAATGATCTTTATTACTATGCAGTTTTCTATTTAGTCAATATACCTAAGTTCATGTTGCAAATGTAATTATCTCTATCGATTTAGTAGGTGAAATGCAAAAAAAATCGACATGATTAAATCTTTATGAAAATTCACATTTTTATTTTTATATTTTCAAGACACACACAGTTTGGGGCGGGACGTTTCACAAGAGAGACATCCACGGCGACAATTTATAATTGTAACGAATAGTATTTTAATTAAAACATTTTAAAAACACACAGTTTGGAACGGGACGTTTCACAAGAGTGACATCCATGGCGCCAATTTATAATTGTAACGATTAGTATTTGAATTAAAAGTTTTTAAAATATATACGCACTCGGGTAAAACCCGGGCGTTGCCCGGGCCATTCGTCTAGTATATTTATAATTGATAATATAATTAATGTATAATTTTAACGCGGCCACATCAACAAGGTTCTTTCTACGGAATTTTTGTTCTTTTTTCCAAAATTACTTTATTAGGTACCGCTCAAAAAGAGCAACCTAGTTTATGATAATTGCAACAATGAATGTGAAGGTTAATATATTAAACACAGTGTCCAATGCGGGATTTGATCCCGGTTCATGGCTGTCGGGAATCGAGGGATTTAACCACTACGCAACCGACTTCTTTCTGCGAAACATTCACTCGAGCAGCAACATATAAAAATAAGAAAGATTATGAAAGGGAACCTTCACTATTTTCCATTGAAACTCCCTATTAGAATGTTAAGAGTTTAACAAGTAGGTGTATAGGTAAAGTTGAACATTAAAATATATACTGTTGTAATGGGTATGAGTTATCTGAAAAAAACTCGCTAAGACTTACAAGTTGAACTGAATGTTTATTTAATCTAGTAATCTCCTTTTATACACGATAGAGATAAAAAGGAAATAATTTACATAAGTTAAAAACAATTGACAAATGGCATGATTTTGCATAGTCAATAATAGATAATAAATATAATACATAACATATTTTATATAACATATCACAACATGTTTCCCCTCTGCTACAACAATACAACAATTAGAGAATGTCACGAATTTGTACAACCATCAACAATCAGATCAGTCAAATCAAAAGACCGTTGACATGCCTCCCTTCTGCTTAAAAACAAAATCTTTGTGGTTTTCTTAATTCTCTTCCGAACCTTGAAAACCGGGGCCTTTCGGATGGTTCTGGTGAAATCCCAGCGGATGTAGTCGCTTTTTCCCTCTGGTTAATATTGGTCTCTTCACTCGACCGCTGTATCGGGGCTGTAGATGACTCTCCTATCGTTGGACTGTCGCAATGCAGATGTTGAGCTTCTGGGGAGCCGGTAATTGGTTCTAAAGATAACTGCCTTTTTTCGTTGACTCCATCTTTCGGCCTAATAAATTGTTGATTTCTTATTAACTTATTTCCTGATGGTGTTACGACTTCAAAGCTCTGAGGAGAATTAGCCTGCGCTGAAATCTTCACCGGTGTCCATGTCTCCCTTGGATGCATTTGACACCATGCATCCTCTCCTACATTGACCTTGGGATAGCTTTTACTGTTTCTGTCATAATGCTCTTTCATTGAGCTCTGTCTTTTTCTTTTGGCATTCTCTATACTTCTCCAATTAGTTTGATAAGGTTTATATAGCGGTGTAATTCTGGGGATTTGACATCGAAGGCTCCTCGATAAACATAGCTGTGCGGGTGAAGGTAGGTCATTTTTTGGTGTATTCCTATATGCCAGAATAGCCAGATATGGGTCGGACCCTTCATCTCTACATTTAATTAATTGATTTTTTATTGTTTGAATGTTTCTTTCGGCCAGACCATTAGATCTATGGACTTGAAAATAGCTGTTTTATACCCCATTTTATACAGAAGTCAGTCATAATTTCTGAGCGAAACGGTGGTCCATTGTCGGACATCATGGTTTCCGGAATCCCGAATCGTGCAAATGTTTCTCTCAATTTATTTTTTACATTAATCGCCGTAGGTGGGTTTAATGCAAATACCTCCGGGTAGCCACTATATCTGTCGACCACTAACAAATGGGGCTTTGTCTTAATATAAAATATGTCCAATGATACTGTCTGCCATGGATAATCTGGAACTGGGAAAGGTTTTAACGGCTGCCGTATTTTCGATTTCTGATATTTTTGACAAATTTCACAATTTTTACTTTTTCAGCAATGTCGATGGACATTCGCGGCCAAAACAAAGATTCTCGCGCCAAACCCTGAATTGCAGATATCCCTTGGTGCGATTGGTGCAACAAATTGAGCATATTATTCCTTTGTGTCATCGGAATCACTATGGCCGATCCTATACATAATAGATCATTCCATAAATATAAACGGTGTCTGAAATCGAAAAATGCTTTGGCATCTTCATCGACGTCTTTTTTTGCATATTGGCCACCCCTCAATCACATAATCAATCACTTTAACTAAAGCAGGATCCTCTCGGGTATCTTTCTGCAGCGTTGCCAGTTTTTCGTCCGATATATTAACACGTACCATCTTGACCATTCTTTTGTCCTCAAGAAAAGGCGTTGGTAGTTCGTCCATGGGGTGAGTATCCCTGGATAGGGTATCAGCCACAATCAAGTATTTTCCTGGTTTGTACTGCAATTTGAAGTCAAATGCTATAAGCTTCATTACTAATCTTTGTAGACGCGGAGATATATCACTCAGCGGTTTTTTGACTAGAGGCAATAAAGGCTGGTGATCCGTCTGGACAACGAAAGTGTGTCCTGATAATAGATATTCAAACTTTTTTCATCCATAATAAACACTCAGTAACTCCTTCTCAATCTGAGACTACTGTTTCTGCGAGTCGCTAAATGACGCGGATGCGAATGCTAGAGGTCGATCTTCCTGTAGCAGAGCAGCTCCCATTGCATCTTTGCTGGCGTCACATTGCAAGATCAACATCTTGCTTTTGTCAAAATGTGCCAATGAAGGAGCATTCCTAACACATTCCTTAATATGATCGAATTCCCCATCCTGTTTAGGCCCCCAATGCCAGACAACATTCTTTCTTAATATTCCTCTTATATTGGATGTGGACGCCGTTAAATATGGAATGAATTTTCCTAAGTAATTATAAAGACCCATGATTCTTTGAAGTGACTTTTTATCCTCTGGCTTTTTAAAGGTAATTAATTTATCAATCTTATTTGGCTCTGGATCAATTCCATTTTGTGAAATCAAATGGCCCAAGAAACGAACCTTCGTTAGACATATTTGAGTCTTTGTTAAATCAAATTTGATATTTTTTCTTTTGCTTTTTCTAGAATTCCCTTTAATTTTTTATTGTGCTCTTGAATGGTATCCGCATATATCAGCAAATCGTCTACATATGTAATATTTTGAAAGCTATCCCTAAAGATATTCGTCATTTTCTCAACAAAAATTTGTGCAGATATTTTCAAACCAAATGGCAATCGATTATATCTGAATTTACCAAATGGCGTGGTCATCACCAACAGATCTCTGCATTCCTTTGCAACCGGAATATGCCAATAGGCTGATTTCACGTCTAACACGGTATAATACTTAGATTTGGGTATCTCGTGCAATAGTTCAGCTGGAGCCGGAGTCTGGAAGTGTCTTCCCACAAGGGCCTCATTTAATTTACGAGGATCCAGGCATATTCTGATTTGACCAGATTTTTTTTCACAACGACCATAGGATGAGACCACTCTGTTTCATGATATATTTTTGTAACGATTTCTTGCTTCACCATTTTTTCCAATTCAGACTGAACTTCGGCTCCGAGGCTTGTTGGGATGCGCCTGGGAGGGGCATGCACAGGCGAATATTCAGGCTTTATGTAAATCTTACATTCCGAGTTGATTAATCCTACTCCATGAAACACTTCGTGGTATTGTTCGAGGATTTTTTGAGTTTCAGAACACAATTTCATTTCATCCGTGTTTATATGATTAATTCGCCTCAATATTTCAAGCTTCTCGCAAGTATCGCCCGTGATAAGTGTCTGCGCCTCTACATCGGCTACGATAAATTCAAACATTCCTTTCTTTTCACCATATTGGCATAGCACATTGCATTTGCCGACGATAGGCAATTCTGTATTTCCATATGCGAACGCCTTTAATGACGTGGGTCTGATTTCTGGTCTTGATGGCCATTGGTCTATTACTTTATGAGGAAGCACATTTATCTGTGCACCAGTGTCCAAATGTACCGTGGTCTTCTTTCCATTAATGATTATTACCGCGGACCACTTGTCCGACCCAACAGTCTTTACAACAACTTTATTTAGATTTATATTGTCACGGGATTCTTCAGCTTCACTTTCCGCTAAGAGATTTCTTATACGTTTTGTTCGGCAAACTACTGCGAAATGATTGGTTTTCCCGCATGCATTACACTTCTTCCCATAGGCTGGACACTTTCCATAATTGTGTCGTTGTCCACACCACTTACATGGTTCTATTATTCTTTCTCTTCTCGGGTTTATAACCCTTGGTCCTGCTTCTGCATTTTCCATTCGAATTCTATCTTTCACCCAATTACGTTTTTCAATTTTTTCAATCATTTTTTGCTCATTCAACGATGCTACTTGTGAGGATGTTGACTCGGAGATCATAGCTATCGAAATTGCCCTTGGTAGTGTCAACTGTGGATCTTCTAACAACTTTCTTTTCATTTCTCGGTCAAGTATTCCAATTATAAGACGATCCCTTATGAGAGATTCTGTTAAATTCTCGAATTCACATTCTTGTGCCAGATGCTTTAATTCTGTGACAAATTCCATGATTCCTTGCCTTTCTTTTTTTACACAGGTAAAAAATGCATTTCTCCTTTGAATCGTATTTTTGAAGGGCTTAAAATGGTTCGTTAACATATCAAGCATTTCCTTTACATTTGGGTAAGTATCATTTTCACTTATGTGAAATGTCTTATATATCATAACTGTTTTCTCACCAACAATATGCTTCAAAATTGCTCGCTGACGCACCAGCGGCATGCTTTCTAAATTTACCGCTATTGCAAAAATTTCAAACGACTCTCTCCAGGTCTCCCATTTTTTCTCGTTGCTGTATGGGATAAATTCTGCCGGCGGCTTGATTCCTTCCATTCTACTCACTGTTGAATTGATCTGTTTTAATTCGATACTTTTCTTGTCATAATCCGGAATTATCCTGTCGTCTGCGCCATGTTGTAATGGGTATGAGTTATCTGAACAAAACTCGCTACGAGTTACAAGTTGAACTGAATGTTTATTTAATCTAGTAATCTCCTTTTATACACGATAGAGATAAGAAGGAAATAATTTACATAAGTTAAAAACAATTGACAAATGGCATGATTTTGCACATAGTCAATAATAGATAATAAATATAATACATAACATATGTTATTTAACATATCACAACATATACTACTAGCGGACGTACCCGGCTTCGCCCGGGTTTTACCCGAGTAAAGGTTTGTCTAACGAATCTCTCGGTTAAGTGAATATTTTTCCCGGTCCCTTGAAAAATACTCGATACGTTGAATAAAATCAATATTAATTGGTTCCCTCGGTAATTGGAAGTTAAAGGAATAGTATCTTGCCTTGGAATTGTATCATTATTCTTGTCTCAAATGAATTGCCGTGTCATCCTGAATTTTGTCTTTCCTAATTTTCTACATTACAAAATCATCGTATCATCATGATAATATTTAGAGCAGATTGTTGAATTATAACAGATAAATTAGAATATTTATCTTGATTATTTTTAGGCGAAAAGTTATTTCAAAAAAGTTATTTGCTAGAAACCTTCCCAGTACTATAGTAAATAACTTCACAAAGTTTCATGGCGTTCCAATGAGTGGTTTGGTCAGGCATAAAGGACAGACAGACACACATGCATTCATATATATATTAAAAATAAGGCTTATTTTGGATTTAAATATGATTATTTATTTACCGATATTTCGATGGATCAATCTTCCATCTTTTACGAGGTGTTTTGCAGTGAAGCACGCAGCAGATATATATACAGCAGATATATATACCCAGTTTAGAACCTCTTAGATGATTATGCTATTTACATGGTTATTTTATTCCATTTTTAATCGGATATCTATTACTACTATTTGTATATTTGTTACACAGTTATTTCAATTTTCATGATATTTTATTTGTTTAATTAATTCGATATCTCTTAATTTTCATTAGTCATTTACATATATCACTTAGTCATTTACATATATCACTTTTTCTTTAATTAATTTGATATCTCTTAATTTCAATAGTCATTTACATATATCACTTTTATTTTGATTATATTTACTCTGTTTAGATTGTATATATTAGATGGTTCATCGCCCAATAAGCTTAGATGCGTCAAGTGTGCTGAAGAACACCATTCGAAGGATTGTCCAAGAAAGTCGAAACAGCTCCCACCAAAGTGCGCCAACTGCGGAGAGGCGCACACAGCCAATTACCGCGGATGCCCAAATTTTCCGAAGCCACAACAACAGCAGCTAAGGCCTCCCAGACAAAACTCCCCTAACACCATAACTCAAGCAAGCTCCACTAAAACAGAAGAAGCAATTGTTGAAAAACAAAAGGCAGGTTACGCTGAAACTGCAAAAAAGAAAACTACTCATTCTGACACCAGGGAACTGTGCGAAAAGTTATTAGAAATTATCAAAACTTTCTTACAATGAAAGGCAAATTACCTTTAAAAATCGTGTTCTGGAATTGCAACGGAATCAAACTCAAAAAAGAAGAATTCCTACAGTTGGTGACCTCAGCCACCGAATCCGACGACCTGGACCCAATGGCTAGCTGACAGCCAAACACCCAACAACTGCCCTCCTGTAAGGTTCGGGGGGGGGCCACTCCAGCATTACAACTCGCCATGTGTAAATAATCTGGACAAGGTGACTCGCGAGCTGTGCTCGAATGTAACACCTGCAAATTGAGATGAAATAAATAAATAAATAAGCTTAGAAGACGTCTAGTGGCTCACCTGGGGCGCGCGACCTGCTGCGTGCTTCACTGCAAAACACCTCGTAAAAGATGGAAGATTGATCCATCGAAATATCGGTAAATAAATAATCATATTTAAATCCAAAATAAGCCTTATTTTTAAAATATAAATGTATTATGGATTGCTCTATATTCATATATATATATATATATATATATATATATATATATATATATATATATATATATAGATTGAAAGCTTAATCAAACCAATACCTAATTTAAATTTTTGGTGAAATAAACATGAGAGATCTGGAATGAATTCTTCACTATAATTTGAAAATAGAGCCAAAAATCAGATTAACTTAATTGTTTTCATAAAGCCTGATGCTAATATTACTGCATATGTTTGTTGATAATGCATCCTGGAGAATTTCATCCCAGGGATATTTCATCCTAGAAAAATTCAAATTAACCAAGTACTAGACTGATTTAACTGTTTTAGGTATTAGTAATGATGAATTATTGCTGTATCATGTTTGATAGACAATAACAAAATTATTTCTAGGATCATTCACTCGAGCAGAACATTGGAAAAAAATCAAATTTGTTTGGCCATAAAACTATATTGATAATAAATAAATCCTTATGAGATAATAAATATGTATATTCAAATGTAATATAGAATATTTATTTTATGTCTTTTATTCCAAGCCTTCTGCTAACGGCGCTGAAAAGACCGCAAAGAACTGGGCTGATAGAATGGAGGAGGTAGAGAAAAACGAGGACGGCTACACCGTGGTGAGGAATAAGAAGAGACGCCGTGACTCGGGGACATCTAAGACCACAACGGCGCAGACCAGCAGCGCCGGAACAAGCGGAACCACCAGCGAAGCGCCGCGAAAACGCAAGACTGGAACGCGGTCACCGCAGGCCCAGGAAATCAGGGCCACGCGAGCGCACATCGCGGACGCCAGGCCTCCTCCACCCAGGGGCAGTGCGTGTACCTCGAGCACTGCCTGACTTCACTCACTACCAGTATATCCAGGCAATAAAGTGGTGGACGGGGCCAAAAACATCACCCAACTGACCAGAATGAACAGCCACGCCCTGCTTGGCCTGACCACTATGGCCCTTGCGGAGCGCCTCATCGATGGAGGCCTTGAAATCGAAGGCACAACCCTCAGGACCTTCCCCTTCGGCAAGAGAGCGGAGAGGATCACCATCCGAAACCTCCCCTTCTTTGTGGAAGACGCCACCATCATCGAGGCGCTGCGGCCATATGGGCGCGTGACATCCATCGCCTCCATGCAGTTCAAGGTGGGTGAATACACCTACGCAGACGGCCGTCGCGAGGCCTACGTCCTCCTCCACGGCGGCGTAAAAATGGAGAGACTGCCCACCCGCCTGGACGTTAAGACCAAAGAGGACACCCTGCCGGCCTTCCTGACCTTCGACAATTAAGTGCTCGAAGTGTAACAAGTAGGGTCACCGCAGGGCCAACTGCCCAGGGCTCGTCAATTAGACCACTGGCCCCAGGCAAGCAACACCCTCCTCCCCTACCGATGCCAAGTCACCCACCGCACCTCAGCAGCCTAGGCAGCCAGCACCTGGGCCCGCTGCACCAGCACTCCCTACTCCACCTGATAGGTGTCAATCAAAGCTCCCGCGCCCCCCCCCCCCCCTCTCCACGGCGCCTCAGCCTGCTGGACCAGCATCCCCTACTCAACCAGCCATCGTAGCCTCTCCTCCTTATCTTTCTGCCCCGAGCACCCTCGTGAGCGAGACGACTCCTACAAACATCGAGATGATGGACAAGGAGAATCGGGAAGAGGAGAGAACCGATTTGTCCTCATGGCGCCGAATGCCGAAGCTCACAGCCGCCCAGAGGCCCGCTTTGATCAGGCTGATCCGCTCCTTAATGAACTTGCGACCTGGCTCCAACTCCTCCATCTACAAGCGGCTCGTGAAGGCCCAGAAAAAAACTTGAAGAAAAGGTTCAATGAACTTCCGCGTCGCCACCATCAACGCGCGTGGGCTCGCCACTCGTGAGAGGAGCCTGGTACTCTGCCATCTTCTGAAACAACATCAAGTGGACATCGCGTTCGTCCAGAAAACGAATATCTCCTACCTGGACCACGCCCAAGACCTCTGCCTCGGCTACGGTGCCGCAGTGACGCGATCCGTAGCCATCTCGGGATCCGGACACGCCTGCCTCTTCGGGCCAGGTATCGCCATTCTGCGTCAGCGTGTCCTGGGGCCGGGTCACATTACCTTGGCCGTCTCCGTTGTCCACGGACAGGAGATGGCTTTTATCAATGTCCATCTTTCTCATAACCCTCACGAGCGGCTAGAGAAACTAGAGCTTATTGCGGTAACTGCCATCCAAGAGGAAGCCTGGGTCCTCGGCGACTTTAATATCAGAGAAGATAGGAAAATCTCTTCGGACTCCCTGGATGCCCTTACCTCTCTACAGGATCTGGCTACGCTGGTGGACGCAGCCACCCTATTCGACGCCGCCCACCTGCCCACCAGGGTCGCTAGTCACGGCGAGCGCATTGAGAGCAACCGACTGGACAGAATCCTAGTTCCTGCGGGCTTCCTGGATCGTGTGAATAGCCACACGACAACCCACTATCATCTCTCCGATCACCGAGCCCTGCTGCTCCAGCCTTGCATAGCCGCGCTGCTTCGCTCGGGGCTGGAGCAAAAACACCTGGCTGGCTACATCAGGGACCTAGAGGAGAACATCAGCGACCTAGAAGATGTGGCGATATGGGAGAGATGGACGGGCATCAAGGCGAGACTGCTCGCCGAGGCAAGATCTCTCCACGTCTCACGCGCCGCAGTTGCTGATGATGGTTACGTCGCCCGGGCTCGGAGATACATTGCGGCGCAGCTGGAAGCCTCATCGGTTAAGGCCGACTACCCGACCTTGCCTAACATCGTACGTGTGATGAATTCTCGCCGACAAGCCATTATCATCAGGGACGACGACGGCCGCTTCATCGAAGGCCCCGAGCTGCGGCAAAAGGCCTTTGAGGTCTTCCGGCCCCGCTTCGCCCGCGCAACCTGTGATCCGGCGGAGGGCGCGGCTTTCATCAGAGGTACAACCACCTCCATCGAATTGGACGAGGACGACCCACTCCACCGGACTGATGTCTCTGCGGCTGAGGTAGCCATCGCCATCCGCCACCTCCCTCGCGGGAGAGCTCCCGGCTGGGACGGACTGCCCTGCGAACTCCTCGCCACCTATGAGGAAATCTTCACGGACGCCCTGAGCCATGTCTTCGCCGCTTCTCAGCTTCGCGGTGCCCTGCCTCCATCCATGCGGCGAAACGCAATATGCCTAATCCCCAAAGCCCGCAGCAGTCGCGGCTTGGATGGCTATAGGCCCATCTCGCTCCCGTCGGTAGACTACAGGGTGGCATCCATCCTCCTCCGTCGCTACAAGCCCCACCTACCAGCCTTGGTGCCGGAGTCCCAGACCTACGCCGTGCTCGGAAGGTCCCCCTCCTGGAACATTTCCCGGATAACTGATGCCGTCGAAGCGGCTATTGCTGGGGGCTCGCCGCTGGCCGTCGTGGGCGTCGACCTCGAGACAGCCTTCGACTCCCTGGATCGCGGCTTCCTTCTATCCTTGATGCTGTCCCTGCGCCTCCCACCGGCCTTCGTGGGTTGGACATGCTCTTGTACGCCGGGGCGGACGCGACAATAAGGGCAGGTCAACATCAAACGGCTGCCATACATCTCCTCAATGGCCTGAGACAGGGCTGTAGCGTTAGCGCCGCCGCGCTCTTCAGCATCGCGACGGGGCGACTGCTACGTCGCCTGGAGATGATCCTCGGCGTGGGCAATGCCATCGCCTACGCAGACGACATCGCCCATCTGGTCCATCGCGACGAGCGGTTCGTGGAAGTCCTCGAAGACGGCCTTAAGGCGATAGATAAAGAGGTCGGAGGGGCCAGACACATATTCCAGCTCACCAGGAAGAATGGACATGTCCTGGTGCGTCTGACAAGCAAGTCTCTAGCGGAAAGCCTCATTGACGGGGGCCTTGAAATCGAAGGCACGATCCTTAGGACCTTTCCCTTCCGTAAAAGGTCGAGAAACTAACCATCGGAAATCTCCCTTTCTACCTGGAGGATGCCGTCATCATCGACGCCCTGCGACTTTATGGGCGCGTTACGTCCATCGCCCCCTAGCAACTCAAAGCTGGGGTATATGGCTACACAGACGACCGTCGTGATGCCGACATCAAAACTAAAGGCGACACCGTGCCGTCGTTCCTGACCTTCGGAATAAGGTGCTCTAAATGCAACAACCAGGGTCACCGCAGAGCCAACTGCCTAATGCTTGCTAGGACCACCGGCCCCAAGCAAGTATCATCACCCTCCCCCACAGATGTCCCATCACCGACGGCGCCTCAGCTGCCCAGCCAGCTAGCACCCGCGCCTTCTGCACCAGCACCCCCTGTTCCATCTGTGGAGGTACCAAGTAATGTTCCCGCGGCTCACACTTCGCCCCGTCGCTCCACCGCGCCTTAGCCTGCTGAACCAACGACCGCTTCTCCCCATGAGGAGGGGAGTCAGCTCCAGCAGTAGTAGCCCCTCCACTTTCACTACCTGCCCTGGGAATTTATGAACTCCAGACCTCTCCTGAGCCTTTTGAGACTCTTACCCTATGAAGAAGGAAAACGAGGATCAGCTAGAAAAGATATTTGACCAAAAGATTTATTTATCTTTCCTGAGCCCCCTATATAAGAAGGGAATGTTTTACCGGGATGACATCGTGTACGGGACTCTTTACCCCCCCTGATAGGGAGTTTCTCCTCGAGCAACTCTTGCCTGGAAACAAGGTAATTCTCTCCGAATTTCTCAACATTGTCATCGAGCATGTTGGGGATAAGAAATCAAGAATTGGCAAGGGCTTGTCCACACTCAAGGCGGCCTGTAGCTCCTGATAGGGTCCAGAAGTCCCTTGGAAGAGGGCTTCGTCTGATGTAAATATTTTCTTTATTTTTTTCTAATTTTACCCAAACTCTCATTTTGCTGTTGGCTGGGTGTCAATAAACTTATTTTTATTGTCAAATTGTCACACCACTAAACCACTCACAGTTACACACCACTAAACCACTCACAATACACACCACTATACCACTCAAAATTACACACCACTAAACCACTCACAAAGCACATAATTTATATCATAGAGTTCTATTTTTTATTTTAAAATTTGGGGAAGCCATTTTACCTCTGGCGATCTGATCAACCCCTGACGTCATAAGGCCTGCCAAGACGACCAACAGTATATATGCCTAAGACCAATCGCCAGCTCGGCTAAAAAATGACCCATAGTCAAATCGTCATCGCTAAACCATGGCCTAGGTGGCATATCTATGGCCAGTTGTCGTGACAGGACAAGTTTTCCCCAAGAGGTAGTCAGACCCGAAGTTCATAGAGGCTTCCCCGGCGGGCGCTGGGCCGGCAATGGCAACAATTGGTCGTTTCTAAGAACTCTATAGACTTTATATTTCTCTATCGATCGAATGATGAAGCAATCCGTGTCTGATACATTAATTATGAAAGCTTATATTGGATCAAACTTATTTATTGATATCTTCCGGTATTTCGACGTTGTTTCCTCTGCTAGGAACATCCACTATAAACACTATCACTTGGAATTCTATCCACAGCTCATCACCTCGGATGAATAAATAGTTTTTATCCAAGATATAGGCGATCTCTTCCTAATTGATATGTATAAGAATGTAAAAATGAATAAATTGTAATGAAACATTATTTAGAATAATGGAAAATTTGACTTGTTAAAATAATGCCAGTTTAGCGCAAGCTGAAACTGAACTGTTAAATTACGATTTATTATAATTATATATTTAATATTTATAGTTGATAATATAATTAATGTATAATTTTAATGGCCACATCAACAAGGTTCTTTCTACGGAATTTTTGTTCTTTGTTCCAAAAACACTTTATTAGGTACCGCTCAAAAAGAGCAACCTAGCTTACGATATTATAATCAATAAAATAAAAGAAGACGAGTTTCTTAAACAATTTTAAATAAACGCAAGCTTTCGGGTGAAAACCCTTCGACAGGCAGTATAAAGCAAACGCATACAAACATGGTACACATGGCAGATAAAAATATATACATCTATGATATTTATATAACTTTGGTAAAGAGAATTGCAAATAAGAAATTCACATCATTATGAAATAATGCATATAGAGAATATATTCTTCAAAAAGAGACGCTAATTTTATAATTAGAAACGGGAATATCGTTGAAATATAGTACATGACTGACACGGGCAACTATAGGGAGAACTACATGAAGGCCAGGAGAGCATGATAGGCTTCAGGGAGGTCGATTTTTCTGTTGATGCTGCCTTGCTTATGGGATTCTATGGATTCTAGTATGAGTCTTTGATGTTGATTACGGATGCGTCTGTAATGTATTGTAGGGTGTTTGATGTTAAAAGTATGGCCTGTGTCCTGTATGTGTTGATATATGAGAGATTTGGAGTAATGGTTAGATATGTTACGGGAGTGCTAAGACATCCTGATGGCAACAGTTCTACCCGTCTCACCTACGTAAGTAGCGGAGCATTGCTCACATGAGACGGAATAGACCGCGCCATCAGAACGTAGGGGATCCATGGGAACAAGGGGCTTAGTGTGAGGATGCCGGAGGGATGTGAGGAGGTTGGGGGAGTTTTTATAATAGGTACGGATGCCGTATGATTTGAGGTGTCTAGCTATATCTACTGCGGGGGGGGGAGTAGGGAAGGAAACATATAGATCTATAAGTTGTGGATGAAACAGGGGCGCCCGGTGTGTATATATGTCTATTAATAAAAGCAAGGGGGGGAAAAGCTTTGGAGAGGTGAGATATGATATTGTTTTTTTTTTCTATAGTTTTAAAAATATCTAGGGAACAGTGGGTATGGATTCTTTTAGTAAGGGTCTTAACTATATTAACTTTATGGGAGGTGGGGCAGTGTGAATTAAAGTGAGTGTAACTAGGGGGGCATTGCTTTTTATAATAAACTGTGGTATGGTATGATGAAGGGGTACGGATAATAAGGATATCTAAGAAAGGAATAACACTATTGGATTCTATCTCTAGAGTAAAGGAAATATTATGATTGTAGCTATTAAGATTTGACAATATGGAGCTCTCCTGGCCTTTCTTGCAAATGCAAAACACATCATCTATATATCTACGCCATAATTGAATATCAGAAGGGAGAGTGCGGGTGATCCAGTGGTCTATTTGTAATAAAACAATTTCGGCTACTATGGAGGATAGAGGGCTGCCCATCGGGGAGCCCTTAATCTGCCTGTAGTGATTCTGTGAGAATGTGTGAAAGTATTCATGTTTAAGCATATATCAGTGAGTTGTACTATAGATGAGGAGGTTTGGGAATCAATGTTCTGTGTGTTGAGAAATTGTGATAAACTGCTAGTGATAAGTTCATGTGGCGGGCTAAGGTAAAGGGAGGTGACATCAAATGAGCACATAATGGTAGAAGGGTCGGGGGTCTTAGCGGTTATTTCACTGATAAAACGGGGGGTACTATTGATGGAGTAAGTGTTGTTATAGCTGCTTAATATTGGGGATAGGTAACTGGATAGATACTTAGCTAGAGGAAATGCAGGAGATAAATGGTAAGCTATGATAGGGCGAAGAGGTATCTCTGGTTTGTGAATCTTAGGGAGGCCGTATATGTAAGCTGAGCTGTGTATGTTAGCAGTAAAGAGGTTGTAATCATTTGGAGTAATATTCTTGTTCTTTTTTAAGCGGAGCAGCGAAGTTTTATATGCCTTAGTGATGGAGAGACTGACCTGGTTTGATATGAGGGAGAAGGTAGAGCTATCACTGAGGAGGTCATGCATTTTTGAAAGGTAACTATTTTGATTCAAGATAATAGTATTAAATCCCTTATCAGAACGTGTGATTAATATGGATTTGTTGTGTTTTAGTCTCTGAAGTGTGGTGAGATCTGCACGGTTATTGGGGGGAGGGCAATAGGGTTTAGATAAAGATTTAGTCACCATGTTCCTGATGGAGAATTTATCTTGGAGGCTGAAAGATTTGACAGATGATTCAATAGCACTGATGGTTTCTGGGAGGTTGGGCTTGGTAGGAATACGGAATTTAAGGCCCCTCTCCAATAGGGTGACATCCGATGGTGACAGTATTTGGCTCGATAGGTTGACGACGGATGAAGACCTTTGTTCAAGGTCCTGGGTGACTAGGAAATGCAAGGAATATTTCTTTTTCCAGAAAATCAGTTTCTTGTGGTGCCTAGCCAAAATCGTTTTTTCTTGAGAGATAACATCCTGAGTGATCTTAGTAATATGATTGGCCAGTTCAGATGGAGGGATATCTTGGGATAATAGGAACAGCAGACCTTTGATCGATTTTGTGAGCAGTCTGATATTGGAGAAACATCCCTGAATTCTAGCGCTGAGTAACTTATGCTGGGTTTTTCTGATGATATCTTTTGAAAATGGGTTGCCAACTGGGTCTTTCAGTCTGAGAGAAGGTGGAATGAAGTCAACATTTTTACAGAAACGGTTGAACCTAAGATGGCATCTCCATCGTGATAACTGCAAGGATTTTTTGTAGGTTAGCCATAAGTACTTATCAGTATCGTTCACAGAATGATTCATAGCGAAAAGCAACTTTTAATAATAATAAATAAGAGATTCTTCTCAGCAAGGTATATTATAATCAATAAAATAAAAGAAGACGAGTTTCTTAAACAATTTTAAATAAACGCAAGCTTTCGGGTGAAAACCCTTCGACAGGCAGTATAAAGCAAACGCGACGATACAAACATGGTACACATGGCAGACAAGAATATATACACTGCGTGACATTGAAAATGGAACACCAAGAAATAGTGGCCAGAAAATTATGCAAATTTCAGGGTAGACGCGCCTAACCGAGTTATGCAAATGATGTAAAATGTGCAGCTCTTGTGCGCACATGGAGTAAGATATAAGGGAAGGAACTTGCAGAAAGGACAGTATTCGTGTCGTTATTTCTTCAAGGAAAATCATTGTAGAAATTTTGTTCTTGTGTCAAAAGACACGTGTAATAACAGAGAATGCCAGGTCATCGTAAACGGAGGCAGTTCAAGCAGACAGACGCTTTTACGAGGGGCATGGTGATCGGACTGAAAAGGGCAGGTTGGTCCATACGTCAAATCGCAGCTGATACACACCTTGGTGCGTCCACGGTGCACCGACTGTGGGAAGATGGTTGGAACAAGGAAATGTGGCAATTTATAGGAATGCCGGTGCAACCAGAGTGACGTCAGCACGTGTGGATCGGCGTATCCTTCGACAAGCAGTGGCGGCCCCACAAGCCACTTGTACCGCCATCCTGCAACATGTGCAAGACACCCTAGATCATTCCATCTCGACCAGAACCATTTCCCGTCGATTGGTTGCTAATGGCTTGCACTCATGCCGTCCGCTAAGAAGACTGCCATTGACCCCACCGAATAGGCGCCAACGTTTGGAATGGTGCCGGGCTAGATCGACGTGGATGACGGAATGGCACAGGGTCGTGTTCTCAGATGAGTCGCGTTTCTGCTTGTCCAGTGATAGTCGCCGTGTACGCGTGTGGCGTCGACGCGGAGAAAGGTCCAATCCGGCAGCAATTGTGGAACGCCCCACCGTGCGACAACGTGGAATCATGGTTTGGGGCGCAATCGCGTATGATTCCAGGTCACCTTTACTTCGTATTCAGGGCACTATGACGGCCCAACGATACGTTGATGATGTGCTGCGACCGGTGACACTCCCCTACCTTCAGGGGTTACCCAATGCCCTTTATCAGCAGGATAACGCCCGACCGCACACTGCTCGCATTAGCCAACAAGCTCTACAAGATGTACAGATGCTTCCCTGGCCACCGTACTCTCCTGATCTCTCACCAATCGAGCACGTCTGGGACATCATTGGACGCCGTTTGCATGCCTTGCCACAGCCGCGTTCAGAAGACGAACTGTGGCAAATGGTTGAGAGGGAATGGAGAGCCATCCCTCAGGACGCCATCCGTACTCTGATTGACTCTCTACCTAGACGTGTTGCTGCGTGCATCGCCGTCCGCGGTGGTCCTACTTGCTACTAAGCCGACGCCGTTCTCGCTCTGTATTATGACTATCATTTTGAAATAAAGATCACTTATTGTTCGTTCCTGTCTCTCTCTGTCTGCCGAGTTTCATCACTTTCAGGCCACTATTTCTTGGTGTTCCATTTTCAATGTCACGCAGTGTACATCTATGATATTTACATAGCTTTGGTAAAGAGAATTGCAAATAAGAAATTTAGATCATTATGAAATAATGAAATCTATTCTTCAAAAAGAGATGCTAATTTTATAATTAGAAACGGGAATATCGTTGAAATTTACCACATGATATTTACAACAATGAATAATATGTGAAGGTTATTCACATATTAAAACAAAGTGTCCAATGCGGGATTTGATCCCGGTTCATGGCTGTCGGGAATCGAGGGTTTTAACCACTCGTCCACCGACTTCCTTCCTTCTGTTCTTTCTGCGGAACATTCGCTCGAGCAGCACACATATGAAAATAAGAAATATTAAAGGGAACTTTCACTATTTTCCATTAGAACTTCAAATCAAAATGTTATGAGTTTAACAAGTAGGTGTATAGGTGAAGTTGAACATCAAAATATAGGCTATTGAGAGCCTAATCAAATTAAACCAATATCTAATATACATTTTTTGTGAAAGAAACATGAGAGATCTGGAATGAATTCTTCCCCGTAATTTGAAAATAGCCAAAAATCATATTAACTTTATTGTTTTCATAAAGCCTGATGCTAATATTACTGCATGTTTGTTAATAATGCCTCCAAGGGAATTTTCATCCCAGGGACATTTCAACCTAGGAAAATTCAAATTCACCAAATAAAGTACTAGACTGATTTACCTAGTTTAGGTTTTAATGATGATGAAATATTGCTGTATCATGCTTGATAGACAATAACAAAAGTCTTTCGAGGATCATTCACTCAAGCAGAACATTGGGAAAAAATCAAATTTGTTTGGTAAAAAAAACTATAAAAAGATTATAAAAACGAAGAGAAAATTATTTATTTTTACTATACATGGGCTACGAGCTTTCGGGCAGCCTCGCCCTTCTACAGGTAAAGATACATGGTGGCAAAAGGCTTTATATAAGATTCCATTTTTAAAATATATTTACATATAAGAAGAATATAGGACGGTTAAAATATAATATAAGATAAGAAATATTTTGCAAATCTAAAACTATTGTATATGATATTTACAAATATGCTAATCATGTAATGTCATATGACAATCAATTGGCAAATTAGCAGATGGTTATACTATGAAAATATACAATGAAACCGGACAACGAATGTTCAACCCGCCATCAGCGGCCACATTGGTTTAATGGTTATTTAGGTTATTACATATGTCTTGGTATTGTGTAGGCAAATCTATGTGTCGGTTAATGCTGTTTGTTGATATGGATAATATGGCCTCTATGATCAGTCTTTGGTATTTATTGGAGATGTTATTGTATATGGTGGTGGGAGAAGTTAGATTGAATGAGTGGCCGGTGGTGTTAATATGATTGAAGATAAGCGACCTGTTGTCTCTGTTGGTAATGCATCTACCGTGCTCGGTCATCCTGATGGCCACGGACCTACCAGTCTCGCCTATGTAAGATGCACTGCAATCGTTACATGAGACTGAGTAGACCGAGCCACCAGAGGACCGAGCAACGGTAGATCTAGGTAATCTGGTGATAGGGTGTCTGAGGATGGCGCCGATGCTATTGCTATTAGTAAAGTGGGTGTTAATTCCGTGGGTTCTGAGGATGCGGGAGATGGCGACTGATTGGGTGGAAAAGGGAAGTATACAACTGTTTCTGGTGATTGCAGGGGGTCTAACGGAAGAAGGGTCAAATTTATACTTATGTATGAAATGGGGGGGGGGGTATTGGGACCGGGCCAACTGTTTAATGATTAGGGAAAATTCAATGGTTCTAAACAGTGGAAGGGAGCAGTGGGTGAACAACACTGTTCACCCACTGCTCCCTTCCACTGTTTAGAACCATTGAATTTTCCCTAATCATTAAACAGTTGGCCCGGTCCCAATACCCCCCCCCCATTTCATACATAAGTATAAATTTGACCCTTCTTCCGTTAGACCCCCTGCAATCACCAGAAACAGTTGTATACTTCCCTTTTCCACCCAATCAGTCGCCATCTCCCGCATCCTCAGAACCCACGGAATTAACACCCACTTTACTAATAGCAATAGCATCGGCGCCATCCTCAGACACCCTATCACCAGATTACCTAGATCTACCGTTGCTCGGTCCTCTGGTGGCTCGGTCTACTCAGTCTCATGTAACGATTGCAGTGCATCTTACATAGGCGAGACTGGTAGGTCCGTGGCCATCAGGATGACCGAGCACGGTAGATGCATTACCAACAGAGACAACAGGTCGCTTATCTTCAATCATATTAACACCACCGGCCACTCATTCAATCTAACTTCTCCCACCACCATATACAATAACATCTCCAATAAATACCAAAGACTGATCATAGAGGCCATATTATCCATATCAACAAACAGCATTAACCGACACATAGATTTGCCTACACAATACCAAGACATATGTAATAACCTAAATAACCATTAAACCAATGTGGCCGCTGATGGCGGGTTGAACATTCGTTGTCCGGTTTCATTGTATATTTTCATAGTATAACCATCTGCTAATTTGCCAATTGATTGTCATATGACATTACATGATTAGCATATTTGTAAATATCATATACAATAGTTTTAGATTTGCAAAATATTTCTTATCTTATATTATATTTTAACCGTCCTATATTCTTCTTATATGTAAATATATTTTAAAAATGGAATCTTATATAAAGCCTTTTGCCACCATGTATCTTTACCTGTAGAAGGGCGAGGCTGCCCGAAAGCTCGTAGCCCATGTATAGTAAAAATAAATAATTTTCTCTTCGTTTTTATAATCTTTTTACAGTTCTATAAGAGAAATTTTCATGATTCAAGTTATAAAAAAAACTATATTGATAATAAATAAATCATTATGAGATAATAAAGATGTATATTTAAATGTAATATAAAATATTTATTTTATGCCTCGCCATGCTGGCGAGGACAATGCAAATTCGGCCACGGCAGACGGAATTGTTGCCAAGCCTTCTGCTAACGGCGCTGAAAAGACCGCAAAGAACTGGGCTGATAGAATGGAGGAGGTAGGGAAAAACGAGGATGGCTACACCGTGGTGAGGAATAAGAAGAGGCCCCGTGACTCGGGGACACCAAACATCACAACGGCGCAGACCAGCAGCGCCAGAACAAGCGGAAATACCAGCGAAGCGCCGCGAAAAAGCACGACTGGAACGCGGTCACAGCAGGCCCAGGAAATCAGGGCCACGCGAGCGCACATCGCGGACGCCAGGCCTCCTTCACCCAGGGGCAGTGCATGTACATCGAGCACTGCCTGACTTCACTCACTACCAGTATATCCAGGCGATAAAATGGTCGGCAGGGCCAAAAACATCACCCAACTAACCGGAATTAACAGCCACGCCCTGCTTGGTCTGACCACTAAGGCCCTTGCGGAGCGCCTCATCGATGGAGGCCTTGAAATTGAAGGCACAACCCTCAGGACCTTCCCCTTCCGCAAGAGGGCGGAGAGGATCACCATCGAAAACCTCCCCTTCTTTGTGGAAGACGCCACCATCATCGAGGCGCTGCGGGCATATGGGCGCGTGACATCCATCGCCTCCATGCAGTTCAAGGTGGGTGAATACACCTACGCAGACGGCCGTCGCGAGGCCAACGTCCTCCTCCACGACGGCGTAAAAATGGAGAGACTGCCCACCCGCCTGGACGTTAAGACCAAAGGGGACACCCTGCAGGCCTTCCTGACATTCGGCATTAAGTGCTCGAAGTGTAACAAGTAGGTTCACCGCAGGGCCAACTGCCCAGTGCTCGTCAATTAGACCACTGGCCCCAGGAAAACAACACCCTCCTCCCCTACCGATGCCAAGTTACCCACCGCACCTCAGCAGCCCAGGCAGCCAGCACCTTCGCCCGCTGCACCAGCACTCCCTACTCCACCTGGGGAGATGCCAATCAAAGCTCCCGTGGCCCCCCTCTCCACGGCGCCTCAGCCTGCTGGACCAGCATCCCCTACTTAACCAGCCATCGTAGCCTCTCCTCCTCATCTTTCTGCCCCGAGGACCCTCGTGAGCGAGACGGCTCCTACAAACATCGAGATGATGGACGTGGAGAATCGGGAAGAGGAGAGAACCGATTTGTCCTCAAGACGCCGAATGCCGAAGCTCACAGCCGCCCAGAGGCCCGCTGTGATCAAGCTGATCCGCGCCTTAATGTACTTGCGACCTGGCTCCAACTCCTCCATCTACAAGCGGCACGTGAAGGCCCAGAAAAAAACTTGAAGAAAAGGTTCAATGAACTTCCGCGTCGCCACCATCAACGCGCGTGGACTCGCCACTCGTGGGAGGAGCCTGGCACTCTGCCATCTTCTGAAATAACATCAAGTGGACATCGCGTTCGTCCAGAAAACGAATATCTCCTACCTGGACCACGCCCAAGACCTCTGCCTCGGCTACGGTGCCGCAGTGAGGCCA
This sequence comes from Cordylochernes scorpioides, assembly GCA_030710605.1. Lineage (NCBI taxonomy): Eukaryota > Metazoa > Arthropoda > Arachnida > Pseudoscorpiones > Chernetidae > Cordylochernes > Cordylochernes scorpioides. The sequence goes on from CP092870.1 coordinate 15,917,430, forward strand.
CCCGTAGCCATCTCGGGATCCGGACTCGCCTGCATCTTCGGGCCAGGTATCGCCGTTCTGCGTCAGCGTGTCCTGTGGCCGGGCCACATTACCTTGGCCATCTTCGATGTCCACGGACAGGAGATGGCTTTTATCAATGTCCATCTTCCTCATAACTCTCACGAGCGGCTAGAGAAACTAGAGCTTATTGCGGTAACTGCCATCCAAGAGGAAGCCTGGGTCCTCGGCGACTCTAATATCAGGGAAGATAGGAAATTCTCTTCGTCCTCCATGGATGCCCTCACCTCTCTACAGGATCTGGCTACGCAGTCACCCTGTTTGACGCCGCCCACCTGCCCACCAGGGTCGCTAGTCACGGCGAGCGCATTGAGAGCAACCGACTGGACAGAATCCTAGTTCCTGCGGGCTTCCTGGATCGTGTGAATAGCCACACGACAACCCACTATCATCTCTATCATCTCTCCGATCACCGAGCCCTGCTGCTCCAGGTGGGTCCGCCCGCCCCCTCCCCCCAGCCTTGCATAGCCGCGCTGCTACGCTCGGGGCTGGTGCAAGAACACCTGGCTGGCTACATCAGGGACCTGGAGGAGAACATCAGCGACCTAGAAGATGTGGCGATATGGCAGAGATGGACGGGCATCAAGGCGAGACTGCTCGCCGATGCAAGATCTCTCCATGTCTCACGCGCCGCAGTTGCCGATGACGGTTACGTCGCCCGGGCTCGGAGATACATTGCGGCGCAGCTGGAAGCCTCATCAGTTAAGGCTGAATACCAGACCTTGCCTAACATCCTACGTGTGATGAATCCTCGCCGAAATGCCATTATCATCAGGGACGACGACGGCCGCGTCATCGAAGGCCCCGAGCTGCGGCGAAAGGCCTTTGAGGTCTTCCGGCCCCGCTTCCCCCTTCAACCTGTGATCCGGCGGAGGGCGCAGCTTTCATCAGAGGCACAACCACCTCCATCGAATTGGACGAGGACGACCCACTCCACTGGGCTGAAATCTCTGCGGCTGAGGTAGCCACCGCCATCCGCCACCTCCCTCGCGGGAGAGCTCTCGACTGGGACGGACTGCCCTGCGAACTCCTCGCCGCCTATGAGGAAATATTCACGGACGCCCTGAGCCATGTCTTCGCCGCTTCTCAGCTTCGCGGTGCCCTGCCTCCATCCATGCGGCGAAACGCAATATGTCTGATCCCCAAAGCCCGCAGCGGTCGCGGCTTGGATGGCTATAGGCCCATCTCGCTCTCGTCGGTAGACTACAGGGTGGCATCCATCCTCCTCCGTCGCCTCAAGCCCCACCTACCAGCCTTGGTGCCGGAGTCCTAGACCTACGCCGTGCTCGGAAGGTCCCCCTCCTGGAACATTTCCCGGATAACTTATGCCGTCGAGGAGGTTACTGCTGGGGGCTCGCCGCTGGCCGTCGTGGGCGTCGACCTCGAGTCCGCCTTCGACTCCCTGGATCGCGGCTTCCTTCTATCCTTGATGCTGTCCCTGCGCCTCCCACCGGCCTTCGTGGGTTGGACACTGCTCTTGTACGCCGGGGCGGACGCGACAATAAGGGCAGGTCAACATCAAACGGCTGCCATACATCTCCTCAATGGCCTGAGACAGGGCTATGCCGTCAGCGCCGCCGCGCTCTTCAGCATCGCGACGGGGCCACTGCTACGTCGCCTGGAGATGATCCTCGGCGTGGGCAATGTCATCGCCTACGCAGACGACATCGCCCTTCTGGTCCATCGCGACGAGCAGTTCGTGGAAGTCCTCGAAGACGGCCTTAAGGTGATAGATAAAGTGGTCGGAGGGGCCAGACACATAATCCAGCTCACCAAGATGAATGGACATGTCCTGGTGAGTCTGACAAGCAAGTCTCTAGCGGAACGCCTCATTGACGGGGGCCTTGAAATCGAAGGCACGATCCTTAGGACCTTTCCCTTCCGTAAAAGGTCGAGAAACTAACCATCGGAAATCTCCCTTTCTACCTGGAGGATGCCGTCATCATCGACGCTCTGCGGCCTTATGGGCGCGTTACGTCCATTGCCCCCTAGCAACTCAAAGCTGGGGTATATGGCTACACAGACGACCGTCGTGATGCCGACATCAAAACTAAAGGCGACACCTTGCCGTCGTTCCTGACCTTCGGAATATGGTGCTCTAAATGCAACAACCAGGGTCACCGCAGAGCCAACTGCCTAATGCTTGCTAGGACCACCGGCCCCAAGCAAGTATCATCACCCTCCCCCACAGATGTCCCATCACCGACCGCGCCTCAGCTGCCCAGCTAGCTAGCACCCGCGTCTTCTGCACCAGCACCCCCTGTTCCATCTGTGGAGGTACCAAGTAATGTTCCCGCGGCTCACACTTCGCCCCGTCGCTCCACCGCGCCTCAGCCTGCTGAACCAACGTCCGCTTCTCCCCATGAGTAGAAGTCAGTTCCAGCCGTAGTAGCCCCTCCACTTCCACTACCTGCTCCGGGAACCCATGAGCTCCAGACCTCTTCTGAGCCTTTTGAGACTTCTACCCCCATGAAGAAGGAAAACGAGGATCAGCTAGACAAGATATTCGACCAACTGAATGAATAATATTTCCTGAGCCCCTATATAAGAAGGGAATGTTTTACAAGGATGAAATCGTGTACGGGACTCTATACCTCCCCCCCGGTAGGGAGTTTCTCCTCGAGCAACTCGCCTGGAAACAAGGTAATTCTCTCCGAATTTCTCAACATTGTCATCGAGCATGTTGGGGATAAGAAATCAAGAATTGGCAAGGGCTTGTCCACACTCAAGGCGGCCTGTAGCTCCTGATAGGAATCAGATGTCCCTTCGAAGAGGGCTTCGTCTGTATATATTTCCTTTATTTTTTTCTAATTTCACCCAAACTCTCATTTTGCTGTTGACTAGGTGTCAGTAAACTTATTTTAATTGTCAAATTGTCACACCACTAAACCACTCACAGTTACACACCACTAAACCACTCACAATACACACCACTATAGCACTCAAAATTACACACCACTAAACCACTCACAACGCACATAATTTATATCATAGAGTTCTATTTTTTATTTTAAAATTTGGGGAAGCCATTTTACCTCTGGCGATCTGATCAACCCCTGACGTCATGAGTCCTGCCAAGACGACCAACAGTAGATATGCCTAAGACCAATCGCCAGCTCGGCTAAAAAATGACCCATAGTCAAATCGTCATCGCTAAACCATGGCCTAGGTGGCATACCTATGGCCAGTTGTCGTGACAGGACAAGTTTTCACCAAGAAGTAGTCAGACCCGAGGTTCATAGAGGCTTCCCCGGCGGGCGCTGGGCCGGCAATGGCAACAATTGGTCGTTTCTAAGAACTCTATAGACTTTATATTTCTCTATCGATCGAATAATAAAGCAATCCGTGTCTGATACATTAATTATGAAAGCTTATATTGGATCAAACTTATTTATTGATATCTTCCAGTGTTTCGACGTTGTTTCCTCTGCTAGGAACATCCACTACAAACACTATCACTTGGAATTCTATCCACAGCTGATCACCTCGGATGAATAAATAGTTTTGATTCAAGATATAGGCGATCTCTTCCTAATTGATATGTATAAGAATGTAAAGATAAATACATTGTAATGAAACATTATTTAGAATAATGGAAAAATTGACTTGTTATTATAATGCCAGTTTAGCGCAAGCTGAAACTTAACTATTAAATTACGATTTATTATAATTATATATTTTATATTTATAATTGATAATATAATTAATGTATAATTTTTAATGGCCACATCAACAAGGTTCTTTCTCTACATAATTTTTGTTCGTTTTTCCAAAATTACTTTATTAGGTACCGCTCAAAAAGAGCAACCTAGCTTATGATAATTGCAACAATGAATGTGAAGGTTAACATATTGAACAAAGTGTCCAATGCGGGATTTGATCCCGGTTCATGGCTGTCGGGAATCGAGGGATTTAACCACTACGCAACCGACTTCTGTTCTTTCTGCGGAACATTCACTCGAGCAGCAACATATAAAAATAAGAAAGATTATAAGGGAAACTTCACTCTTTTCCATTAAGACTTTTAATCAAAATGTTTTGAGTTTAACAAGTAGGTGTGTGGATGAAGTTGAACATTAAAATATAGGCTATTAAAAGCCTAATCAAATTAAATTAAATTTAAATTTTTTTTTGTGAAAGAAACATGAGAGATCTGGAATGAATTCTTCCCCGTAATTTGAAAATAGCCAAAAATCATATTAACTTTTTTGTTTTCATAAAGCCTGATGCTAATATTACTGCATGTTTGTTAATAATGCCTCTAAGGGAATTTTCATCCCAGGGACATTTCAACCTAGGAAAATTCAAATTCACCAAGTCGAAATAAAGTACTAGACTGATTTACCTAGTTTAGGTTTTAATGATGATGAAATATTGCTGTATCATGTTAGATAGACAATAACAAAATTCTTTCTAGGATCATTCACTCGAGCAGAAAATTGGAAAAAACAAATTTGTTTGGTAAAAAACTATATAAATAAATAAATCGTTATGAGATTATATAGATGTATATTTAAATGTAATATAAAATATTTATTTAAAAAATTACAATTTTAAGCATTTTTGTTAGAAATTTTTACTGACAGGGAAACCCCGCGAGTTTTTAATACCATTTAACCGAAATAACATTTAAACAGTACCGCTTAAAGAGCGTTTTTTTTTTAATAGAATGATTCCGGAATTTTGGAATTGGTACCTGGAAATTGGTTGTACCTCTAAACCGATGCCCACTTATCGGAAGTTAACTGTATGTATAAGTTTGTATTATGTATAAAAGAAACATTCGCGCTTTTAAATCCTTTCATTTTATATGTATAGATGGCGCGTTATTGCTTTGTGTTCATTTATGCCTAACTGTCCTTGTCTTTATTGTTTGCGGAAGATCATTGCTCGATGCAAATATTTGAATGTAATTCTACTGTCCTATAAGCTTATGTCCATAGTTTTCTTGAAAACCATTTCTAAGATTCCATCCTTCAGTGCTGAGTATATAAGCAGAATCGTCCAATACAGTATTAGAGCTTTGAGAAGCGGTCTGGTGGATTAAATTGGCGAAACCGCTGGGAGGGTTCACCACTGATGAGCCAAGCCCTCCCAATATATTTTTCATCGCAGTAAGGGCAGTAGAAGTTTGTATTATGTATAAAAGAAACATTCGTGCTTTTAAATCCTTTCATTCTATATGTATGTATGTATAGTTAAATATTTTCAAATATATTTTGTATTTATTGTAAAATTATAATAATATTCTGTGGCACATTACACTGTATCAAAATTGCAGGATATTTTATTGCGATGGTTTTGTACGCTCTCTCCAAGAATCTACCAAGGAAACATACATAGTAAACAAACCCGCCTGGAAACACTTGGTAAACTGGTTCACTAAGGCCACCTAGTCAGACTCCTAAACAACAGGACAGCCCGGGTAGTTGGTTATCTATGGATACGCTCCAGGAGGCTGGGTTATCTTTGTGTTACCCTCCAGGAATACGTACAGTTATTGAGATGGTTGTAAAAAAGGGACCTCCATATCCGAACTAAATGACCGCCTCTTTGTTGAGTCAGCGATGATTATTCTAGATGTCTCGCTCGAGGAATTTGGCCCAGTCTCTAATTGCCACTCTGCGGTAAATCATTATCAATCACGTGACACATTACCGAATCTTCCTAATTACAAATCGGCCTGCGTGTAGTTCAATAAAAGATGGCCATTTTGAGACACGTCCAGGGCCGTGCGCAGTCCATTATCCACCCAATAGAAGGCTACCTCCGTTTTCAAAGTCGCCTCCAGAAAAAGCAACCATAATATACTCTGACGGATCGCTGCCCCCAACGGTGTAGGCGCCGCAGTTATTCTGACACCTCCCTACACCCCAATACAACTAAAACTTCATGATCATTGCACCTCCTTCCAGGCAGAAATACTTGCTATTCTCTACGCAACCAGAGCTATCCAGCTAATGCCAAGACAGCTGACAGCAATTGCTTCTGATTGCCTTGCAGCACTCCACACCATTTGTAAACCAGAACTCCCGAAAACCTCACACACAGTGGCATTGAAGGCAATGAGCAAGCAGATTAATTTGTCAAGGCAGCAGCTCATTCCAACCTGCCGCTATTTTATTCCACTCTATCTAAAAAGTTTTTTCAAGCCCGTAGCAAACAGTATTTCCTCCAACTTTGGAAGGAACTTTATACGGTAGATCACTTTACAAAAACCTCAAGAGAATAGCTGCATCCCCAAACACTCTCATTGCGATCTTACCCAAAATCCTCACAGGTCACGGCTTTGTCAAAGCCGATGCTGCAAAAATATCATAGGACGACCCCACCTGCAGCACGCTGCCACGTGGAAGACCAAACTGTCGACCACCACAGATGTACCACCTTCATAGGTTCCAAACAGCCACCCTCCTAGGAATAAGTATATTTACTCCTGAAGACCTACAGAACATTCCCAAGTACAAATCAACCTGGCGACATCTTATAAACTGGATGTCCACCATTAGACGCTAAGTCTAAAGACCAACCCGGCGACTTTAGTACGTGGCTCCAGGATACCGGGTTACATCAAGAGAGAGTAGTTGGCGTTCTGTGTTCCAGGAACCTGGGATACAAATATCTGGCGACATCTGCTGGGTGTCCACCGCAGCAACTAGGCAATACGTCTGAAGATTTATGCGGCTTCTTCTGTACCATGAGCCTAGGTTACGCAGTTTCTTGATTGCCTGGGAGCTATAAACCGATAATCAAATTCCTTCATTCTAATAGGAGAAAGTCATCCTCCTAAAACTGTCGCAGTGTCCACCCAGATAAGAATGACACCGCCGCAGATAATGTCCCGACATCTGAACGTCTCAAATAAGAATCACAAAGTCAAGAACCTTCTTACGATACGAATTTATTACTCAGGAGGTTAAGGAGAATAGAGGCTGCTTAATTTTTTTTCAGGATTCGTAGGGAATTTTGTTGTTACTTATTTCAATTAGTCATAGTACAATCCATGAAATTCATGGCAATTAGTTGGCGACTGGTTTTACTATAAGTGCACCACATGTCTACACATCTAGAGAGCAGTTCGAATTTTGCACTTAGAATGTGCCAAAGAGCTCTGTTTAGTTGCTTGCACTCACTGGTTAAGTCTAACTTTTACAAGAAATGAGGGCCGTTGAAGCAGTTTTTCTACAGAAAAAAAAAGATAGAGTGTAATATTCAATTCTGGATCGTGGTGGACTAAATTCGACAGTTTTTGCCATACCAACCCATAGCGTTTGTACCATACCAATCTAGAGAGTTTGTACCATACCAACCTAGAGAGTTTGTACCATACCAATCTAGAGAGTTTGTACCATACCAACCTAGAGAGTTTGTACCATACCAACCTAGAGAGTTTGTACCATACCAACCCATAGCGTTTGTACCATACCAACCTAGAGAATTTGTACCATACCAACCTAGAGAGTTTGTACCATACCAACCCATAGCGTTTGTACCATACCAACCTAGAGAGTTTGTACCATACCAACCCATAGAGATTGCAGTGGTTCCGTACATTGTTCCTATGTTGGAATGATCGTCAATCGATGATATTATTATATCCCATGACATTTGTTTAACGCAGCAAGAGTCAGGTATGCTGCGACAGTTTCAAGTCCAAACGAACCTTAAATCCACTTTACTCTTGAATTATCCTATGAAGTATTGGCGTCAGTTTTAGCTTACCTCCTTGGTGAGTGGACTCTCGTGACGTCCAGGCCTCTCCCAGTATTTTTTCCAGGTTGATCGTTTTCCTCAATTGTAATTTTTTTTCAAAATGCTTAGTGTGTTCTCAGAAACACGCTGACGTCAATCCGGATAATTTGTTATCAGAAAAGCTGCATAGAGTGGTATATTAAAGATGAAAATATTGTTATGTGCTAAAAAATTTTGTGAAGTTGTTTTATTTATTTATTTATTTAAGACAGATTTTTTTTCTATAATTTGGGGGAAGATAATATCTTCCCAAATATATTTAATCACCCTCACAATGTCTGTAGAATCTTCTTTAACTAAAGCAATATTTTTTTTATAAAAAGTTTGCATGAGACAATCTTTTTTTTTTTTTTTTTTGTTCTCGTCTGTTATATTTACGTTGAGATATCGATTAAGCCTTGATAAGTTACAGACTGGAAATTTTGGTAGAGTGGTCCCCCATGAGAAAACGTCAAAAACATATCTATGGCCTCTCTTGCATATGGTCTCTTATTATAGACTCTTTATGACTTGGCCTGACATGATAGATTCGCTGATAAGAGGCCACCTACAGGAAAGACTGAGTTTATACATGTTATTAGGCTGTGGCCACTCATGGGAGACTCTACTGTAGCTAGGTTTTGATAACAAACACTTTGTGGGACAACGTTTCAAATTTGGAAATCACTTGTCGGCTTAGAACGACGAATTGATTTGTTGGCGGATAGTTCAAGGTGAAGACTTTACTACGGATACTTGCTGAATGCTCCCTCCCTCCATATCTAAGGCATTTGGCACCAAATGTATGAAATACCGTCATGTTGATCTATTGCTTATCTTTGTAAATTTGAATAGCAAAATTGGCACCTACTAGAATATGTCCTACTAGATATTCAGGTCAATCACTTATCGTCTATATTTTTATGTTGAAAATATGCGAAGCAAATATTTATTTCTATAGATAGCTAACTATCTGCACGCTCTAAGACAATAGGTACCGTGTACAGTAGTCTCCAATGAGAGATCATAACCGAAAAACATGGCTAAAACCGGTGTCTCCTGGAGATGGTCTCTGATTAAAGACTTTTTTCGTTTGAAAGACCCCTCATGACTTGGTCTCTGACATGAAAAAGCCTCTGATGAGAGTCCACCTAAAGGGGGTTTAGCCACCAGATGTTTACGTCACGGTCCCTGTTGGTGTACTGAGGTCCGTGGTGTAAGCTAATAGAAAGTATTGTTGACTAGCTCAATTTTACCGGATTAACGAAATTTCAACCTCTCGGTATAAAATAACTTTTATTAAAGCATTTCGGATGTGTACAATAAAGGTCTAGGCAAGTCATACATGGAATACGTCAGGTCCAAAACCAAAGGAACCGACATAATCTTGGTGATTTCGTGAAAGTTCAAGGAATTATTGGGGGTGTCTAGAGCCGTTATAACGGCGAAGTTTTACCCGTGCTACCAAATTCTTTCAGCAAGATCTTGCAGCCTTGTGGTTAAAATTAGGCGGTTTTATATCTCTCTCCGTAGATATGTTCGACACTTAATATATTCCAAACTTCTTTGACTAATTCGTTATGTTTAAGAACAATACATGAACAAAACTGGGAGAGATAGTGTTTTGTATACCGATAAAATTACCAAATACCATTGTGAATAGACTAATTTCAAATCCCTAAATATATAAAAGTCAGTGTATGTATGTATGTGTGTATCTATGTCGGCTATACACGTCCACAATACGTAACTAATCTGACTGAAATTTTAACAGAATATAGAGTAGAATCTGGAAAAACTTATAGTGGAAATTTCAGGTCTCTATCCCGAATATTCTTCGAGTTATTTGCAAATTGCGTTGCAAATTTGCCTTTTCGCTCGCAAGCAGCGCCTCTAGCGGTGAAAATGGGAGGTAATATCAGCTGACCTAATGTACATGTAAAACGTGTTTTGACAGGACATAGAGAAAAATCTGGAAAATATATTTATCGGATTTTTAGCCAATAAAAAATAAAATTGACAGGTTCTGGGCAAAAATAGTTTTTTTAGTCAGAAAATGATTATGACAATATTGCTGTATCATGTTTGATTATCAGATACAAAATTATATCGGGAAAAATTCCAAAAAGCTGAGACCACGGGTGAAGCCAGTTCATTTTTAGTGTGCAGGAACAAAATTCTAACAGAAAAACATTCATTCGAGCAGAAGACACAAAGCCAGATCATCTCTTTATAAAAATATCGCTTCTCTGACACAAAGTTTGGAGCGGGACGTTTCACAAGAGTGACATCCACGGCGCCAATTTATAATTGTAACGAATAGTATTTTAATAAAAACATTTGATCGGGTAAAACCTGGGCGTTGCCCGGGTCATTCGGCTAGTATAGATTAAAAAAGACATCTTATCGTGAAACTGAAAGATGCCATCAGCAAATTTCAGTTGCACGATAAGGAGATGCCTTTTTTCTTTTTAATTTATGAACCTTATCCTAGTGCAATATCACATTTGTACTCTTTTTTCAAATATAGAATAATATTAAATACAACTTCTCCCCTAATATAGAACAACTGAGGAAATAATCAGAACTATTGACGATCATTTATTAGATTGTTTCCTTGGGACGTAGAAATATGTAGGCAAAACAAGCGTTCGCTATATATAGGCATACCTAGATTGGCACGAATTTATATTCTATTGAAAATGAAGAGACATTATTTGACGCTATTCATTTTTATTATGAAGAGCATTCGGAATATTTTCCTTCTTCTGCTCAAATTGCAGGTCACCTCGAATTTATCCAGACAGCGCTCTAGTTTCTCATAGCAAGCATAGCAATTTTTTTCATGCGGATCAAAGCTCCATAGTTTTTAAAATGTTAGGTTCTATCGCTTCTATAAAAGAGACTTTGGATATTTATAATTATTAATTTTTTTATAAAATTTTAATAAGCTAAAAGGCATTTTTCAAAAATGCATATGTAATCAAACTCGTCTCTTCGACCTTCCGATGATGTGATCTTATGGCGGTTATAAGGAATTGGTCGGAAAAGTCTCAATTTCTGGGGTTAGGAATAGCTGTACTCGGTTGAGAACATGAGACCTTCTAATAAAAGCTAGAATAGCTTAGCAAAATATTCCGAAAAGTTATTTTATTAATAAATATCGTTAAATATATCTTCATGTGTAATATATACAGACCTAACAAGCCAGCCAGTATAAGAAGAATGGATATTTCCCTCTGACTCGACTCCTGGAGCCCCCACGTATTGGACATCCTCTTAGTGCCCAGCAGCTTGTATCCTGGCAACAGAGGAATGAACATTCAAAAAGCAAAATAAAAGGACGAATTGCAAGATACTTTTCTAAATATTCTAATTTAGAATTGAACTATACGACTTGGTGAAATCTAAATGTGCTGTATCCAAGATGGCGTTGTATCCAGCGCGTTGAACTTTATTCCTCCCTCACTACACATGAAAGATCCGGTAAAGAAATTCCTTTTCAAGATCGTCATCACCGATGTGCAGAAAAAAATTGATGAAACCAGAATAAGATTTTATTAGGATTAGATTTCTTAGATAAATCATCAAAGTTTATAATAAAAAGAAGCACCTTGTGATTGATCCACTTTACATTTATAAGAAGAGAAGGTTCTTAGGAAAGCGCATAGTAATGGGACGCCATGGCTACTGCCTCTTATAGGGGACACTTGGCTTAAATGGAGACAACAGGAACGATGTGATTTGTCACAAATACCGCGACATCACTCATATCGATAATCATGAATCGCCATTTTTTCATAAGATGACATTCATCCTATGAATGCTATTCACAACTTTTTTCTACATTTAAATTTTCGTGTCTTCAACAAAAACTCACAATTCTGTCGACTTTCGAAATTTTACCTGATATTTGGCTTTGATATCTATCTGTGAACGGATGCAAAATTGTACCTTCACGGTATTACATGTCCTTCGGATTTCCCCAGACAGCGCTCTAGTTTTTCATAGCATGCATTGTAAATTTTTCACGCAGATCAAAGCCCCATAGTTTTTAAAATTTTAGATTATCTGTCGTTTCCATAAAAGAGAGGCATTGGATATTTATAAATATTAATGAAAGTTTTTAAATAAGGTAAAAGGCATCTTTTAAAAATTGATATATCAGCAGGGGCTCGTTTCGACCTTCCGATGATCTGATCTCGTGGCGATTTTAAGAAATTGGTCGGAAAGGACTTTCTGGGGTTACGAATGGCTCGGTTGAAAACATGAGGATTTCTTAAGATGTTGTTATATTTTAAAAGACACATAACCATTTACTACGAGGTTATGTTTTCCAGCTTCCAATCATGGCTATACCTCGCAAGGTTGAGACCTCTTGGCTATAAACAAAAGTTGCTTAGCTACAGAACGTCGAAAAATCTCTGGATATATTTTATATCAAATCTTTCCAAGTTTATTTTTAAAATATATATCTTGGTGATTTTTTTCACGTATAAAACATTTTGAATACCAAAATGGCTGACTATCGAAAGGATTTATTGATTTTTCATCATGTTTTTATGCTAACAACATCTTAGTTAACTTATTGTTGAAATGTTAACTTTTTATTCCGGTGTTTTCAGCAGCATGGACGTGGGGATCCTCAGACTATCCTGTGAGTACTCGTGTTATTCTCTAGGCTACTACCAAATACTGCAAGTACTCAATGTATCAATATAAAGATCATATCACCCAATGGCTTCATTAATTTATTTGTGCGGGGTTAGCCCAACTATCCCAGTACTAGGAAATATGCTCTTTGACCTACAAGTTTGTAAACTTCGTTATCTTTGCTTCAGAGATAAGGATTTGCTATCTAGAGGTTTCGATCATGCAAGGTCAATATTCGTCCTGATTTATTTTCCGGATAGTTGGCGACTTCTGTACGCTCCAAGAACCTGTGTTAACTGAATAATTTATTTTTCGGATGGAAGTGTTCTCCCATTGGCTGAGAGAGTCTGAATATATGAGCATATATTCAGCATGAGCAGTACAGTTAAACAGAACCTGTTTTTAGGGTCAGGTTCGATATTGAATCTGACTGGCTGCTTTATACAGGTTTTGTTCCATATAGCCGTAGGATATATCTATGAAAAATTATTGTTTGGTAGACAGCATATTTAATAGAATAATAAAAAATTAAAAATAATGGCTATTGTTGAATTAATTGCAATCACAAATTTGCAGACTCACTAAAAAGTTGTCGAAATTACGCTTATGTAATGCTTTGATATACTCTACTTCATTCACGTTTAAAAATAATTTTCAGAAAAACACACACTCCCTCTTTCCAGTAATAAAACTTATTTAACAAAATCACTCCAATTCAGAGGACACGTTCAGCCAATCGAAGGCCATGCTATCCTCCGAGAGAATTCCGCCCACCGCAGGTCTTCATCATGTGTTGACGGGCTGCAATTAATGTTCTATGTACGCATATAGCATACGATCACATTCGCATTTTCTTATTTTAGTATCGTATTAAAAAAAAAATACTTTGTTGTTGTTGTTGACGTGTCCAATGAAGAGCCTCAGATGTCTCCATGCATCCCTATCACAGCAGCAGCAATGTCCACTATCTTGGGTGTGTAAAGCTGCCGCTCTGGGTCCATGTCAATTTTCTGCAAGGCTGCGGCCATTGCTGGGCATGAGAATATGTGGGTAGGTGTTAGTTCTACACCAGGACAGGTGTTACATGCCCTATAGGTTCTTGTGCCATCTGGATGTATTGTCATTCCTTTATAGTGTTTTGTTCTAAGTCTTGTTATTACTTGCCCTCGCTGGTGGGGTTAGATTTTTGCAAAAATCGGGGGCCATTGGAGCATTTTTTTTTTTTTTATAGTGCTCAATTAAGGATTCGATCCCGGGTCATAGCGATCGAAAACCAACGGTTTAGATCGCCCTTCCACCGATCCTCTATGGTCATTTGACATATTTATTTAATCAATTCTTTTTTGTATATATATGTGTATTTCCCTGAGTTTAGTAATCCTCTTGTATTCACGTCACATCTTTAAGGATTTTAAAATTTCAAAATATATCCCCCCAAAATATATTTTTCCCCCTCTCTGAAAATTTTAATTAATTTTATGACAACTTCGTACGAAATTTTAGCATTCGCTTATAACAGAAGTATAATGATTGATATATAAACACATTTTCTTATAGTTTAAATTCAACAACAACAATTATTAACCCATGTTACAGAAAGGAGCCTAAAAATGTCATCAACTACCTTAGGGCAATAATTAAATATAATCTGTTTTTATATTGAGCCTTTGTTCTTAAAAGGAATTGAACAATATCATTTACCTTTTAATTTTCTTAGGTGAAGATCGCCTTTTTTAATTTTTTTTTCATGATTAGCCAAGGTAAGTTGCATCTTTCTTCAGCCATTGATTTTTCACACACACACACACACACACACACACAATCGCTCCGTAATGCAACAAATGCCTACCTAAAATATGGTGCTTTTTTTATATATAGTTAGCTATGTGCACAAATTGCTACATTAAAGTATATATAACAATGAACGGTTATCTTTGAACTAACTTTTTAAATGTATTTTCGTTTGTTTGTTTTTTTGTTTGTTTTGTTGTTTTTTCAATTCTGAATATACAAAATGATCATGACAAACATCCCATCAAAAAATCTTTCTCGGTTTAGATTGGTGGTATTACGTACACAAAACAACCTAAACAATATTCCAGGTTTTTTTTTTCTTATCTTTGATTGATAACAATTTACAAACTAAGATATTCATTGAATTATTAGTTTTGATTATCCTACACGTACGGATAGCCAAATATTGCTTTAGTACAACAATTATTTTTCTCGGTTTCGATTTGCAATTAGGAGGACATCTCCGCTTAATCAAAATTGATAAATTTCCAGGTTTTCTTCGATGGTCAACTCGAAGCAATCGTTGTCAAACAATTTGAATGTATGACCAATTTATAAAGATGCACCGATTGTTTTAGGTATTGTTGAGAGATGGACTGTGACCAACTGATGGCAAATACTACAGGCACACACAGTGAATAAATGTGTTCTCCTTACTTTTCTTTGAATATCACATTCGTTAAATCTTCATCGAAATATTATAAAACATTTTTTAATAATGGGAAGACCTGAGCTCCTCAACGGCTGTACCGCAAAAAAAAGGGGATTCACCATTCATGAGCCCAGGATCAACCAAATCATTGTATTAAAAGCACATTATCAGCATCTTATTATTCTGAATTTGATATCAGAGAATATTTCACGATCTGGTGTAGTCAAATACCAGGAAAGTTGTATAGCCATTGTCTCAGGAAGGTAACTTTCTTTGTACCATTTCCCAGCTCTGCAAGATCTAAATAAATAAAGGATATCCAAAATTGAAAAAAAAAAAAACTAAAATAATTGACACTTCAGCATATTCATTTAGTATATAAGAATTATATGATCATTTTTATATCTTCAAACTATACAAACTTCTGCGTTTTTTGGTAATTTTAAGCTTTGAATGTCTTTTTTATATCAATACAGTCGAACTATGGATAATTCGAAACCCAAGGGACCAAAAAAAATCGAATTAAAAACATAAATGATATTTATAGGAAATTCTAGGGACCAAGATAAATATTCAAATTGAAGACGTTTGAATTATCCTAGTACTACTGTATTTATATTCAGCTAAATACATGCAAAATGTTTTTAAAGAAATTTTGTTATAGAATAGTAGCAAACACCAGTTTTTATCTTTTAAAGAATAGTAAATATATATTATTTACTAGCGAATGTACCCGGTTTTTATTAAAGCATGAAAATAATATTCCATCTTAATATATATAATATTTATAACATGATACATTAGCGTTATGAGAATCTGTTATGAGAATTCGAAACTATTATAGACGCTTATGATTCTTTAAACAATTATCTAATGCCAGACCTTCCGTTAATTTTTAAAAGAATCATACGCGTAATAGTTTCGAATTCTCATAAATATTTGTTAAAAATCATTATTCATTGGGAAAATAGTCACTTGGGGAGAAGCCAAGTAATCTCTATATACATATATATGTATACATGTATATGTCTTCAGAAAAAAAATCGATTCAGAAGAAAGAGGATGCTTGCTTGAAAAATGTACCCGGGCCATTCTGATAGTAAACATAATAAAAGTAAAATATGATGAAAATTTTAAAAGGTATCTTATATCGTAAAGCTATCAAATATACCCGGCTTCGCCCGGGTTGTTTCGTCCGAGTGAAAATTTGCCTAACGAACATTTGTTAAACAACGGGGCTAGCATCCACTTCTTAAGGAATCCATTATTGCCAAGAAAAAATTGATATTTGTTACTCTTCTCCAACAAAACCATTGATAAATTTGGCATGTAGGTAGCTGAATGTATAGATTAACGTATTAGCTATTCAAAGAAAGAAATTAGAAAATAAATAAACCATTTTTCATATTTTGGGAGTTGTGAAATTATGATAATTATTAAATACAGACTTTGTATGACCTAGCTTCTCCCCTAGTGAATGTTTGCCAGGCAAATTTTGCTTTAACAAATGTTATTAATTATGCTTATATCATAATCATTATAATTAATTATCATGAAGATTCCAATTGATTTTTGTTAATATTTTATATTAAATTGGCGAAACCGCAGGGAGGGTTCACCACTGATGAGCCAAGCCTTCCCAATATATTTTTTCATCTCAGTAAGGGCAGTAGAAGTTTGATTTATTTGTGAAAAGAAACATTCGCGTTTTGGTGTTTTCATTTGTAATATTTTATATTATAAATTATCAACAACCTGATCATTTTGTGCCTCATTTCAAATTGTAATTTTTTAAATCATATCACTTTAGAGAGGGGGATAATAAGGTATAATATATAATAATAAATAATATTTATTGGAGCCTTATTCATTGTTCAACATTTACTCGGGGAGAATACGGGCGAAGCCGGGTCATAATAAATAATTATAAACATTTTATTCGATTTGAAACATGTCATTTTATACATATGCACTTGAATACACTCGAGTAAATCCCGGGGGTTGCCTTGTGTCATTCAGTTAGTTATAGGAATAATAATTCTATACAAAAATAATTGACATTTTACGAATCTATATTTTTGGAAAACATCCACTCCAGCAGAACCCAGACTTATTTTTAAAATGCTTCAAAGTTATTATGATGTTTAATGATAAAACGAATTAATAACATCATCATTATCTTTATAATCTATGAGAAAGTTAAATTTTTCTTTTTCACGAAAATAAATACTAAAATTACAGAGTCTATTCTTCTAAAAGTAAAATCATGTTTCCAATATTCACAGATAACCATGCTGAAAACCATTGTAATATTTTGCATGTATATACAGTTAAACCTGTCTATAGCGCCCCCTCTAAATAGCGCCTTCCTCTCTATAGCGCCCGATTTTAAACATTAAAATGTAAACATTTTACATTAAAAATGACCTGTCTATAGCACCCCCTCTCTATAGCACCATATTTTGGCGAGTCCCAAGAGGGGGCGCTATAGACAGGTTTAACTGTAGTTGAATAAAGATAGACATTTTTGCTAGGAAGAAAATTTGATATTTATAAAAGTGTGTGACTTTTTCACCAACCTGGGTCTGATAGTTTGCATAAACAGTCAAAAGATCGCTTAGTTTTAGCTTCTGTTTTGAAGGAAGTGTCGACCTTCATTTTATATAATTGAATACAGTTAAACCTCTCTATAGCGCCCTATTTTAAATACGTAGTTCGATGCGATTTACATTAGAAGTGACTTGTCTATAGCACCCTCCCTCTCTATAGCACCTTATTTTGGTGAGTCCCAAGAGGGGACGCTATAGACAGATTTAACTGTATATAAATTAACACAAAAGTCATTTAAGGCCTTCTATTCATTCTGTGGTTAGCAGCTCCGTAAATAAAGTTATTTCCGTTTAAGGCCTAAAATTAAAAAATAACAAACTATTTTTACATATTTTAAGGAATATAAAATTATTATCGTTATTATATACTAACTGAATGACCCAGCTTCTTCCAGAATGAATATTTTCGGAATAAATATTGTTTCAACAAATGATATTCTTCACAATATTATATCATTAAATCTCTTATCAGTAGTCTTGATAATTCCCATGTATATATCATTATTACTTATCATTGTTAATTATTTATATACACCCATACCTCGCTTTGCGTCGGGGTTACGTTCCAAAAAAAAACACGACGCAAAGTGAAAATATGTGAAGGCGCAATCAAAAACAAAGGTGTTGCCATATTTTAGGAAAAAAAATTAAAGACTCGAATCCAAAACAACGCAACTTCGAAAATCTAACGACGCACAGTGAAAATCAGTAAAAATTAAGCAGCGACGCAACTTCGAAAAAAACGCAAAACGAAACTACGCAAAGCGAGGTATTGGTGTATATTAAATTATTACTTATCATTAGAAAATTCTGTAAATATATCTATGATTTTCTCTCTTGGTTAAAAAAGACTGTAATTGCCAAACTAGGTATATTTATTTGTGTTAATTTCATTAGTTGGTTGTAATTTCAAACATGATTTTGTGTCCTTTATTTTCTTCTTTAAACTCTACTCAAACCTTGTAATTAACCAATTGTTTATGTAATATAGTATCTAAGTTTAGTGTTTTTCTGGACGCAAGCATCCCTTGTGGGTATATCGCGCCTGATTTGATAATAAATAAATAAATTATTGTCATTTTGAGTGTAATTTTAACACAAAATTTTCAATTTATTTATTATAGTTAAATTCTTTAAATTATAATGAATAATATTTGTTGAAACATTATTCTTTGGGAAAACATCCACTCAGGGGAAGCAGAGTCAGATATATAATTGTAACTAACAGTATTCAGATTAAAACAGTATTTTATTAAATGGTTGAAAATTCACTAGGATAAAACCTGGGCGTTGCCAGCCATGTTCATTCGGTTAATTATGTCAATTGATTTAAATCTCCTGGACATTAATTAAACAATTAAAAAAAGGTTTCCAGAGATGTTTTTATTTTTATTTTAAAACCGTCTCAAGCTTTTGGACATCTCTGACCTTATACAGGAGAACTTATATAATGAATAAAACGCCACCTGATGCCAAACATTAAACCTAAAGTTTGGCATCAGGCGCCGTTTTATTCATTGTATAAGTTCTCCTGTAGAAAGGCAGAGATTCCCAAAAGCTTGAGAGACGGTTTTTAAAATAAAAAGAAAAACATCTCTGGAAACCTTTTTTTAAATTAAACGATCTAATTATTATCCTGATATACCATCAGCTAGGTAACCTTTAACGGCCTCGAGAATCCCATAATGATTCCTAAAACTGTTTAAGATTCCTATATCGAAATTTGCAAATTATTTAGAATGCTACCGAGTATAAACTCTTTATTGATTCCTCTAAACGAAGTTTGAAGAATTGTTTCCTGGAATATGGTTGCGTATTACCTTCCATACCAGTTGCCTATTCAACCCAAATGAAAGAAACCTATTCGACTCTTAAGAAAATCTAAGAATTGTTAAATATATCAAACATTATGTGTGTTGGATGGCTTGTGTGTGTGCGGCGATCTTAAAATTATAGGAATTTTAAAGGGATTGCAGAAGGGAAATATTGAAGAAAAATCTTTTCTTTTTTTTTTTTTATGAAAGTGGGACACCAGAGATAGAAAGACTCATTATGTTAAAAAATGTGGCCTGAAAAAGTTTTGCGTAGGCGAACAAAATGTTGACAATGAACCGTTTGTACTCAAATTAAAAATGCTTATTTCCCCATTACATATCAAATTAGGGTTAATGAAAAATTTTGTAAAAGCTTTAAAGAAAGAGAGATAAGATATATATCTCCGTCAGGGGAGAGGCAGGTTAGGCCGGATTGGGTCCGCGGAGGTCAAGAGGCAGGAAGAGGGCGGGAGGACTAGAACTTTGCAGCTCTAGCTCTGGCAGTTGGGCAAGACATTGATCTTGCCTCGTGGTCGGCAGAGTGGCCCTTGGCTGAGCAGTTGACGCACTTGGCCGTGCGCGGGTTGGCGAGAGTTGGACAGCTTCGGCCTTGGTGGTCACCAGAAGCGCAGTGAAAGCAGGCGACTGTAGCCTTGGTGCACCGATCGGCATTGTGGCCGTAGCCATTCAATATCTAAAAAAAAATGAGAGATATTTATAAACAAAATATTTACAAATAAAACGCTGACTTAGCGTCACGTGACTTAATGATGATAAACCGAGTATGCCTCCACATTTTATTTTGTTACGATATTATCCAAATATATATGATGTGTATATATTTTAATTCAATAATACTATGCTCTCTTAAATATATACATTTATATTAAGATGCATTAGCGCGCCATTTGTTATGAAAATTCGAAACTATTATAGACGCTAATGATTCTTTTAAAATTAAACAATTTCTACTGCCCTCACTGAAATAAAAACTGGCGAAACCGCTGGGAGGGTTCACCACTAATGAGGCAGGCCCTCCCATTAATTTTTTATATATATTTACTTACTATATATATGCATACTTACTAAGCATACAAATTTATCAAGAAAAAAAATCTAATTAATTTCCTTTTTATTTTTAAAATTTTTCATGAAAATTGTTTTATATATAAGATGAAAGGTCTTTAAAAAATTGTATATGCCAAGCAACATTTTATTACACCTTGTTTTTATAAAACGATGCAGCAATATTTTTGGAAGTAATAAAATTACATTAATAGATTTAACAGTAATTTTTTAACATGAATCAGTAATTCTTTAACATGTATGATTATTTTAAAAATAATATAATTTTCTACTGTTCTTACACTGCAATGATAAATTAATGGGAGGTCTGACTCATCGGTGGTGAATCCTCCCAACGGTTTCGTCAGTTTAAGCCACCAAACCGCTGTAATATTGCATATATAATTGGCTGTTTTGGTTTTTACTGGTACTGAGGCTGAACTCTTGGAAAAGGTACTTTCAATCAACTATGGACATGAGCTTTTTGAGAACAGACTACAATTTGTTTATCATTGCAATAAGGGGAGCAGAAAATTGTTTTATTTCAAATATATCCATGCGCGTCGAAAATTGTTTCCAATTTTTATAACAGATGGCGCGGCGCGCTAATGAACCATATTGATATTATGTTCTAAAAGATTTTTTTTTTTTTGCTGTTTGTGGAAGAGCAATCCTCGAAGCACATTATATATTTATGATTGTATGCATTTTCGACTGTCCCGAAAGCTTATGCCTATAGTTCAATCAAAATACCTTTCCCAATGTTTAGCTTCAGTTTCAATAAATAAAACTGTCAAATGTGTGTGCGTAATATTAAAACGGTATGGTATATTAAACTGTTGATTGTCTCCCGCTGGGAGAGTTCACCACTGATGAACCAGGCCATCCCATAATTTTATCGTTGCAGTAAGGGAAGTAGAAAATTGTTTTATATCAAAAAGAACCATACATGTCGAAATATTTTCAATTTCCTATTATACTTCACTTGCTTCTCATCACGCATCAGATTCCAAAAATAATCCGCCAACATATGTTGAAAGAATCGTTGCTATCGATGAAGCGTTCACTTTGTTATTCGCTCTCTGCACCAAGATTATCAAGGAAATGTTTAAATTTGAATCCTCAAAATGCAATTTTAGGTTCATTAAACACCTGAGCTTATGGAATCTGGAAATAATATTTTCTACGATTACCAAATGTATAATATCAGTGATTTATTTATTGCCTAAAAGATTTCTACAATGTCGTTGAGCGCAACCCAAGCATTTTCTCATCTTCATTCAATTTTGAAATAAAAACTACATTTATTAGTTTTTACGAATTTGAGGTCCAATGAAAATACCTTAGAAAAACATTAAACATTGTCATTAAATACTTGACAGCATCACTATCTTTCTTTAAAGCCTTTACTAAATTTTTCTTTATCTTAATTTGATATGTAAAGAGGGAAGAAACATTTTAAATTTTGGGGCTAGTGTCTCATTTTCAACATTTTGTTGCCTAAGCGAAACTTACTTTTTCCAGTCTCCCATTTTTTTATATATTGATTCTTTCTGTTTCTGCTGTCCTACTTGCATAAAAATACAACTCTAATTCCAACAATTCCAAGATTTTCTTAAGAGTGAATAGGTTTCTTTCATTTGGGTTGAATAGGCAACATGTATGTAGAAGGTAATACACTACCATATTCTAACAAACAATTCTACAAACTTCGTTTAGAGAAATCAATAAAGAGTTTATACTGGTAGCATTCAAAATTTGCAGTTTTCGATATAGGAATCTTGAACAGTTTTAGAAACCATTATGGGATTCTCGAGGCCATTAATAGATTGTCTAGCTGATAGTATTTCAGATTTAAAGTTAGCTTGTTTCTTTTGCTATTAAGGCCCGTGATTTTTCAGAAATAACAATCGTCCTGGTGATTTTTCAGTTCTCGCCAAACCACTGGTACACCAAAGGGCATACCTTTTGATTTCGATTGTATAAGCCTTTGATAGAACGTTTGGCACACATTATGGGCATTTTTGATATAGATATAATTTTTAAAATGAAGGAAATATTCATGAACTACAGGTTAAAATTTACCAGAAACAACTTTCAGATATTGAAGATATTGATACTAGTGTTTTTATTTACAAAATTATCTTCAATATCTTTCAAAATTGTGATAGATATCTCTTATTCTAAATAAAATTTAAATATAAATAGTCATTATAAATGACTGCGGCGTATGATTATAAAGCAATACTTAAAGTTTAACCGCATAAGTTTCTTTTATTTGTGAAAAATCAATTTTTATTTAAAGAGAAATCTAATATTTCTAACTTTTTGGATGACGTATGAAAAGGTTGAATATATGAAGAGTAATGGTCTATATATGATTGGATGACGTATGGAAGGGTGAAAATATGAAGAGTAATGGCGAACGGAAAAATAAAAGTGTCCAGGGGCGGGAATCGAACCCACAACCCTCTGCTTACCGGGCAGGTGCCATGTCCACTAGGCTACCCTGGACGTATTTCTCCGTTCGTAACTAATACTTAAAGTAACTTATAATACATTATAAATGACTGCGGCGTATGATTATAAAGCAATACTTAAAGTTTAACCGCTTTAAGTATTGCTTTATAATCATACGCCGCAGTCATTTATAATGTATTATAAGTTACTTTAAGTATTAGTTACGAACGGAGAAATACGTCCAGGGTAGCCTAGTGGACATGGCACCTGCCGGTTCGATTCCCGCCCCTGGACACTTTTATTTTTCCGTTCGCCATTACTCTTCATATTTTCACCCTTCCATACGTCATCCAATCATATATAGACCATCACTCTTCATATATTCAACCTTTTCATACGTCATCCAAAAAGTTAGAAATATTAGATTTCTCTTTAAATAAAAATTGATTTTTCACAAATAAAAGAAACTTATGTGGTTAAACTTTAAGTATTGCTTTATAAATAGTCATATGCATAATAAATATGTTTAATTATAAATTTATAATTATTGAAAGAAGAAAGATCTCAATCAATTTTAACTTTGAAAAACTTCTCTCTCACGAATCAATTGAAATGCAGTTGTCATTTTATTTTGTTCTAAACATAAGTTGGGGACTAATTCTTGAGAACGTCTATAATTTTTCCACACTAAACTATAGAATTTAATTCATACCACCTTTTAACTTTCAACTTTGTCCTTTTCTGCTTGTAGATGACTTCTTTAATGTTTTTAATTTCAGGTAAAATTCCAAAATTTCTATCTCTTCAAAATTTACCACGATACTTGATATTAGCTATGGAAGTTATGGCGTTTCAAAATCATGTTTACTCTCATTATATCTATTTTAGATATAATATGTTATTGTAATACTCTCTCATTTATAAATACCTTAAATATTAATAATTTGGATAGGAACTACATTCTCAACGCATTTTTATTTCATAAAGAGGGGTAGTTTGGGTTGAAGACTTATCATTTATTTAGGTACATAACTCAAATTCTCTCAAACAGGATATATAAAGTAACAATGCATATTATATGAAAATGATTTATTATTCTATAATTTACTTGATTTTTCATTTCCCCTTTTCCAAAATTAGAGAGGAAGGAGATTTTACTAATATTATATAAAAGTAAAATTATACATTGATGTCTAGAGTTTCGTGGCTTTTTATTTTTCGTTTAAAATTACTATAATGTGAGCTTGGAAATATTACTTATGTATTGAAGATTTAAAAAATTATATTTTATTAACTCTTGCAAATAATTTCATTTTAACAGATTATCATAATGTTTATTTGGCAATTGTGGGCTGATTTGTTTCTCTTTTGGCATTTAATACACACGTGTTTTGATACAAAATATTAAAGTAAGATGTGTCATTAATTACTTTTATTAGTTTATTTAAGTTAAAATATTTGATGGCAAACGCTATATGATTTATATACCCATTATACTAAGCTATATATACAAAGATAACTTTCTAAAGGTTATTGTTAGTGAATTGCCCAAAACGTGCACGAGTATTAATAATTCGACCTTTTTCAATACTAAAACAATTAATTTAATCAAACTTCTCAAGAAATTGTATATTTAAAATTATATAAAGTGATTTTAAATATTATTATCAACACTATCATATTGGGCGGTTCGGTAAACAGAACAAAGGACTTGAGACCACGATGTACATTTGTAAAGAAGGTATTTTATTTCTATTTTACTAAATATCTATAAATATTTTTATTTCACCAATTATACTTGAATAAATATATTTATTATTATTATTTTTTTAAATATGCATGACCATGTTGCTTAGTAATAATAATATTTATGACATCATTTTTAAAAAAGAAATAATATACATTATGCACATGTGCTATATGGATATATATTATAGACAGTAATATAACACTGTCAAGATTGAAATTTAATACAATTAAACAGCTATAAAGTAATGAAGATTTAAAAACACCTTTTGATTAAAATGGAATTTACTAATGTATAGAAAAGGCATTGCATATTATAAAAATACAGGCATATTTACTTTTCATGACATTTTAAATAAACATGGCATTATTGTGTTCTTATTCTTTTAAAAATATAGTGTCATGTTTAAAAATTATATATTTTTAAAACCTTTTAATATTATCTGATACCAAAAGCTTAAATAGCATAAGACAGAAAATACATTTCTCATTTATCTTTTTCAGGTCATCTTGTTTTTATATCATTTAATTAATGAACTCTTTTAAAGATATCATATATTTCCTTTTTTTTTATATATATATAGAGAGAGAGGAAATATCTTATTTTTTTCCAATTAAAGTACCAGATAGATTATAAATGTTTATAAAATAAATATTATATAAAAATGATTTTTCAAATTGAAATCAATTTTGCCACTCAAATAAGTTTTTATTTCATTTGTTTCTCTTTTTTCCACACATCTTGGTCCACAAAGGCTTAATTCATAGTCCACCATACCAAATTATACATTCAAGAAGGTTATTTAGCAGTACAAATGATTGCATTAAATTTGACCTCCCATATTCAAAACAAACAAGTTTAGCCACAACCTAACAAATGATGTAAACATCATGACATGTGATGCTAGTGATGAGTCAGCTATTGAGAGGTGTCATGGACTTTTGGTTTAGCAAGATTTGATAGGTCTTCCTTTATCCTATTGTTAGCATTCTTTATTTGTTTATATATTCAGTCGGACCAAATTAATTTAGCTTTTATCCTAGTCTACTCTTAGAATTCTCTTGTGTATTTGTTGCCATTTATTTAATTTTAAGTCTTATAATTCAACATATAAATCACAAAGTATTAAGAGTATAATATATATATATAATAAGGAAATTTTATGTGTTGTTCTGTAACAGGGCTGTCACCATAACGGCACATCTAAATTGCTTATTTGTGAATCTCTAATCCAAATTGTACCGCACCAATTAAACAAATATGTTAAACTAATTGAGAACTTTTGCTGCAACATCTTGTATTATAAAGAATGACCAACAGGAAACATGTGACATACTCAGTAGAACCACCATTTCACATATATTATACTGACCCCATCAACTTTTACAAATATCTAATAAATAAGCAAGATTTCAATGTCAGAGAGGTGTGATAATTTTATTACATTCTAGCCCTTGCAATGGAATATTTTAAGAGCAATTAACCTAAAATATGCCGGTATATAAATTCTCTCACTGCTAAAATTCCTCACCATCCAAGAATACTTATAAATAAATACTTTGAAATAAATTTCCTTTTAAATATAGAGAGACTGAGAAAAATATCTTAAAAATTAACAACAAAAAATAGAACTTCCAAGAATCAAATCCACAATTCTATATTTAATATAGAACTTTGTGTGTTGCACAATGCAGCCACTGAACCAAAAAAAACACTACATGCTGATTGGCTCAAAAGCCAATACTGATTACCTCTAAAAAGACATTACAGAGGTGAGCAGCAGCCGCAGAAAACCAAACTTTAGAGCCTGCACACTTTTGGTTTCTGCTTAGTTTCACTTTGTAGTGCCGTTGTGAATGCCACAAGTTTTATTTACGTGGGCTATTTAGGCATTGTGTGCTCCGAGATTAATAATGTTATTTTTAATTTTCAACATAGAGATATTTTAGTTATTTTAAACACAAGGTAATAAGACCAAATCCAAAAAATCTTTATAATGAAGCCACAATGATTATTACCTCAAAACTCTTTGTTATTTAAAAGACGTTACAGAGAAGACATGTCTTTTGAAAATTAGATCAGCTGGAATGCACCCTGAATAGGATTTCAGTGCAAAAACAGACATCCATACTTCTTTAAAAGATCTTCCCGATTCTTTTTAAATAATATAAAAAAATAAATAAATATTTTCCATATTTATTTAATTTTCAGCTGTTACTATTCAATTAGATTAAAATTTTATTTTTAATTATGTTTTGAAAATATGTATTAATGCCATTTTGTCGCTGACACTAAAAGTTAATTATGAAAAAAAAATATATAAAAAGTACAATGATTTAAATTAGTATTATTAATTTATATTACAAAGCTATTTAAAAATATTATTTTAGCGAGTTAAATGATTACATCAAATCATCTAACTTTAATTCAACACTTCCTTTAATTCAACCAAAAGCTTGGATTCCTTTGGGTGTTGAATTAAAAAGGTTTGACTGTATATCTATATATTGGCCTGTAGAAAATGAGGAAAACCAAACCTTAGAATGACACAGCAATTTATATAAGACAAAATTAAATTTATAAAATGCTAGCGAATATACCCGGCTTCGCACAGTTTTTACCCGAGCGAAAGTTTGCCTAACTAACAATTGGTAAACAATATTTTCAGGACAGACATTCACTCTCCTTACTGAATCTATATATTCTTTTGTTTCAAATACTTTAAAATATAAGAAATTATCTTAAAATATTGTTGCACCATCCTGGGTTTTGTTGGCTTCATGTCAATGTTAGATTGGTCCATATCAAGATTATAAATAAGACCAAAACGAGGAATTATAAAATTAAATTTTATTTCATCAAGGGAAGTATTTACCAGATCTCTCAATACAACAGAGAGATATAAATAAATAAACTATTTACCAACAAAACGCTGACTTAGCAGCGTCACATGACTGATTATGATTCACAGAGTGGGCCACCAAGATTACTCTGTGATATTATATAATAATAAAAAAAATTCAAGTTTTACAACATTTAAAATTAACAAACTAAATCCTCAAAAAGAATTGATATTAAATAATAGATATAAAATTTATTATATTTGAAACATATTTAGAATTTTTACAATTTACAAATGTAATTCCACCAGATGTAGCGAGAGGTGTTTCCAAAATAGTATATTTTTATTTATTAAAACCTGTTTTTCAATATAGGTATTTAAATTTTTTTAAATCGCCTTTAATTTTTACATTTGGTAATTTTTTGTTCGCAACCGTAGGAATGTATTTCTACATAAAAATCAGTAAATAATGTGTTTGGAGGTGTATGCTAGTGAGATCAATTTCACAATGGGAGGGCAATTTCATCCTTTGTTTAGAGGTGACCGTTAGCGTGAGTGTCAGCTAATGGACGTCTTTAAAAGATGCCTAGTTGCCGAGCCAAAGTGTCCTTTAGGCAGAGGTTTCTCCTTACTGGAGAGTTGCCAATTAGTAACAATGATAATTTTGACAATTAAAACTGCCTTTTGTAGAGAGGTGCTCTATAGTGTCCTCTCGTGGAAGTTCTACTGTATATATAAACACCCAAGAATGCTCTTTTATCCTATTTTTAAATGAAAGCAAGCCCATTTAAAGAATCCATACGTTGGAGTAACAAACTTCACATTAAACTTGGGTCGCTCATCATTTATCAAATCACAAACTACTTCCTTTGAATCCCAAGTAACAATCTGTATTTGGGGCAGCAAGTCAAACTTGGCAGTTTTTGAAAGAATTTCAAGAGCAGAGTGTTCTTGATATAACATTTATCTTGTCAGTTGTTTCATTCTACTTATCCAAGAACTGATATGGCTATTCTCTCTTTCAAGCATGTGCTACTGTGATCTTTACTTGTTCTAAACCACCGGAGGTTGTCTGGTGAACTGATTTCTCCCTGGTTACAAAATCTTGCCAAGGTTTTGATGTAGCAACTTGACTAGCATTCCACATGTTATCCTAATTTCTTATCAGCTAAACAATCAACTTGGAGGTTATATTTATTTAGTGAGATGTACAGTAGAACCTTCCTGGTTGCAGTGTCCTTACAGAGAGGTGTTCTCCTACAGGAGAGTTGTTTATATATATATATATATATATGTTGAAAAAAAATCTTTATGAGCATATTTATTATTATAGCCTTGTTTAACACTTTACTAAGTAAGCTATTTATAAATAAGCTAGTTTGATACTTTTAAGCATTTCAAATAAATTACATTTTTTTAAAAATTATATACAGTTTAACCTGTCTATAGCGCCCCCCTCTAAATAGCGCCTTCCTCTCAATAGCGCCCGATTTTAAATATGTAATACGATGTGATTTACATTAAAAGTGACCTGTCTATAGCACCCCCTCTCTATAGCATCCTATTTTGGTGAGTCCCAAGAGGGGGTGCTTTAACTGTATTCTTTGTAATTTTTTTCTGAATAACATATCTTCTGCAGTTTTGAAATCTTGTTTGGCTTTTATAAATGAAGTTGACTTCACTTTCTTCTTGCACCCGTCAACCAATCAATAGGGAGAGGTTAAGAAGTCCAAATTCTAATGTTTATTTACAGCCAAATCTCTTTATAAGTTTTGGTATTGTCAAAAGAACAATAGTAATCAGCAATTTAAGACTTTTTGTGCAGTTTTGATATTTTTTGGAATATTCAACTCTAATCTTTTAAAATGTAGGAAATTTGTGGCATTTCATTTGCTATCTAATGAACTATTTTTGACAATTTTTTATTTTTCCACCAGTGTGAATGTCTTTTATATATATTATCGCTAAAAACTTCATTGGGAAAGCATCCTATTTTTTGGTGATAAAAACCATCTGTTGTTTAGAAATGTCGGCTAAGGGAGGTTCTACTGTATATTAATTAGATATTTCAAACATAAGTCTGCAGGTTATAACATGAAAAGTGATGCCATGCTTCAGCCCAATGAAGATACAGTAGCCAAAACTGTAGTCTGCACCTGTATTAGAGCAATTAAAAATCTTTAATCACCATATCAAGCCATGCCGTAAGCCATCACTTTCAGTTGCACGATAAAAATATGCTTTTTTTTTTTTAATTCTATTTTTTTATTAGAGCAGTTTAAAGAAATATAGTGTTTCAACCCCCCCCCCCCCCAGTAATGGACTTTGGGGCCTCAAGTCTTACATGCATTGACAGGCATATGGTTTTATCAGTGTGAGCTGTGATGTGTACCACATGATGTTAGTGAAGTTGGGGATTTCCAAGAAGATCACTAACACACTTAGACTGCATGTGTGTGTGTGTTTAACACTACCAGAGATTTTGAAATGACACACTTGTCTGCACTGAGAGTGAGATCAAGTGTGTTGTGCTGAACAGGCAACCAACCCAACCAAAACAGAGAAGATGGCTTGTCAATTTCCTTGAAAATGGTGGAGGTAAGTTATCTACACATTGATTAAAAAAATTTCCCCCTTTTTTTTTTTAACAGTTGAACTGTGTTGAATGTATGTAAAATGTGGGAAGCCACAAGATGTCTTGCACTGACATCATTCTGACTTCAATCAGAAACAAACCTTTTGCATCATCTTATAAACCCTGCAAGACACCTTCAGGCTTCCCATAAATACAAGGTAATAAGACCAATGCACAATTTGGATTATAGATTATAAACACAAGGTAATAAGACCATTTATAATCTATAATCCAAATTGTGCCTTATCAGCTTCCCATAAATGTAGTTTAAGTTGGTCTGGGTCAAAATTCCGACAGCCGAAATCTTAACAACCCAAAATCCTTGAAAATAAAATCATTGATGTAAAATATAATATAAGCATTCTCTCCCTAAAAACAGTAATGTTAAAACTTGTATTTTTATTTATTGGATTTTGACCATGTTGAGAATCTGTCTGTATTTGTCCCTCTCAGGATTTTGGTGTCGGGTGTAAAGAGGTTTTAACGAGACATGGTTTATGTGCTATTTATTGAGTAAATGAATATGGGATGATACAGGTAGATCTGGTTTGTAAAAGGGTGTTTCTTTAAAATATTTGGATAGCCCATTCTTGAATTTTAACTTTTTCAATTTCTCTTTAACTATTTGTAAGGAACAATGGGTGTCCATTCTATTTGAGCATATAAGAATTTTGTCTCCTATGGATGCAAATGATAAAGTATGACGTATCACATCCATATGGGACCAAACAAACTTTTCTTTAAATCTCCGAATAGTTTTTATTTCTCCAAAAATCATTGTTTGGCATTGCAGAAAGAAGGAGTAAAATATTTGACTTGTTCATGTTGTTAATATTCATTTTTTATGTTTTTAATTTTTGTCTTCTCTATCTCATTCCATAGCTGTTTCCAAATTTCTAATACACACCTATTTCTTGTGGTATCGGCAATATCATCTGGTTAAACTTCTTTCCTCAAATACACATATCATTTTTTATTAAGAGTTCATTTTTATTGTAAACTAGCCGAATGACCCGGGCAACGCCCGGGTTTTACCCGATTAAATGTTTTTATTCAAATACTATTCGTTACAATTATAAATTGGCGCCGTGGATGTCATTCTTGTGAAACGTCCCGCTCCAAACTTTGTGTCTGAGAAGCGATATTTTTATAAAGAGATGATCTGGCTTTGTGTCTTCTGCTCGAATGAATGTTTTTCTGTTAGAATTTTGTTCCTGCATACTAAAAATGAACTGGCTTCACCCGTGGTCTCTGCTTTTTGGAATTTTTCCGGATATAATTTTGTATCTGATAATCAAACATGATACAGCAATATCGTCATCATCATTTTCTGACTAAAATATATATAGTTTTATGAGGCACAATTTGGATTGTAGATTATAAACACAAGGTAATAAGACCAAATCCAAATAAATAAATAGTGTGTGACGTTTCGGTAACAGCGTTGTTACCATCTTCAGACAAAAGTACTGAATGGTAAAATTCTCTCATTCAGTACTTTTGTCTGAAGATGGTAACAACGCTGTTACCGAAACGTCACACACTATTTATTTATTTGGATTTGGTCTTATTACCTTGTGTTTATATATAGTTTTAATAATTGATTCATATATTTTTTAAAATAGCCTATCGTCTTCCCCGTATTTTTTTACCTATGTATGGAAATTTTGGTTTGAATTAGTGAACTACTGCAAATTTGTATACCGGACATACAGACAGACATACAAACATTCATTTTTATATATATAGAGATATTATAAAAGGATATGTTGACTATAAACCAATTTTGATAACAATCTATTTTTTAAGTTCATCTCATACTTTGAATTCAGCACTTTGGTGCAAACTAAAGTTTATTATACTATAATTAGTTTTGTTTGTTCCAAAGTATTTTAGTTTCTAAATGTTTTGTATTTTCTACTCTATCAAAAGCTTTTTCAAAGTCATCGAACCCAATATACCAATTTTGCTTATCTAATTGCTTTTGGGTATTAGTATTAATATCAAAAATTGTGTCTCTTATGCATGCTGCACGCGTGACAAATTTAGCTAAAAATGAACTTTTCTGGATAAAATTTTGACACACTATAATTTTGACCTCAGAATATGCAGATTTGCACATTCTATTCATTCTTCCTACATCCCCAACCTACCTGAATGAAATTTTGATACTATATGAAGTACGTCAGGTTGGAATAATCATAGTTCAAATGCCCTAATATGCAAATTAACCTGATTATACAGTCTGATTTTCCTAATTCATTTATTCTATATACATTTCCCAAATATTTGAACTCTCTGATTGAAACTTTGTCACAATAGGATTAGTATAGCTTTGGCACAAAATATGTAAATAAGTTAGATAATAAAAGGCATATATTGGATTTAATAAAATATTTATTTTGCCAATATTTCGGCTGGCTGAACGCCAACCTTTATCGAGGCATTACATTTTTGTATACACAAAATCAGCACCGCATAGTGTCATCTACCGTTGGTTTATGACCACTACGACCCGGGTTCGATTCCCGCATTGGGCACTTTTTCTGATTTAAAAAAAAAAAAATGCTCCAATGGCCCCCGATTCTTGCAAAAGTCCAACCCCACCAGCGAGTGCAAGTAACCAAACGGGGCTCTGGCACATTTGCAAGTACAAAGTCGAACTGCTTTTCACATGTGTAGACATGTGGTGCACTAACAGTAAAAGCAGTCGCCTTCTACCCACCATGATTATCATGGCCTGTACCACATTTACTAGGAATAAGTAAAAAAAAAAAAAAATTAATAATATACATGAATTGTGATTATCATCTTTTGGATATTGGTGGAGTTTGGATTATATAAGGTTGTCCCAAAAGTTTGTGTTTTTCTTATTACTTGGCAAATAATAATTTTACAGGGAATACATAATAGTGGTGGTGCTTATCTCCATGGTTAAACCAATTCCTGAAGTCCACACTCCTCTCCAATTTATATAATAATACAATTACTTTATACATAATACAAAGAGACTATACATAATGGCAAATAATATTGGTATTTCAATTTTTTGCAAGTGTTTACAAACTTTTGGGACCAACAAGACCAAATCCAAATAAATTAATAGTGTGTGACGTCTTGGTAACAGCTTTGTTATCATCATCTAACAAAAATGAGAAAAAATCATCAAAATATATTTATCCCGGATGCACCATTTGCTTTATGCAAACACTACACGGCACAATAAGAAAAAAAAAAAATCGCAGCATGCTTTTAAATAGTTCTGTTATCAAGTGTGTAAACAAGATAAGTGATTAGAAGCAAATAGTTTTCTAAGAAAACCTAAAATATTATTCATAAAATTAGAAGTGGACATTTTTTTTTTCTAATCTATTCAAAAAGTATGAAAAAATTGCATGAAAACCATTTCTCAATATAGTTGATACAAACATAAGAATACCCAATTACCAAAAAGAGCAGGTTTAATCTATGAAGCAAAACCAATGCTATGTAGGACAAACAGCCAGAACTTTAAAAGAAAGAATGAAAACCATGAATATGCTCTAAAATGGGATAAAATTGAGAATTCTGCACTTGTAGAACATAGAAAAATCACAGAGCATAATAATTTCAATCTAAAAGTAACAATGATACCAGATTATTAGAAACATTTTTTAAAGAGACATTTTAAACTTTTTTTTTTATTCAAAAGAAATGTACTACAATTAACAGAATGTAAGAAATAGGAAATATCAATATTTATAGATATGCTTTTAATTATATCTAAAAAAAAAAAGGGTTTTTTCCACTTCTAATTCTAAGAATAATATTTTAGGGTTTTCTCTTAGAAAAATATTTTCTTCTTATCTTCCCTCTTGTTTACACACATGATAACAGTAACTATTTAAGAACAAGCTGCATTATTTTTTCTCAAATGGCCAATTAGTTGAGTTTAAGATAGATTTTTTTCTCATTTACTCTTTTGTCTGATGATGGTAACAACGCTGTTAGAGAAACATCACACACTATTAATTTATTGGGATTTGGTCTTATTACCTTTTAGATAGGGAAAATGGATAAATAAATCTAAAATCAATTGAGTAAAATAGAGAAAGAGGATCAAAATAGGTAGTTCAGGGGGGATATAAATGAAGTGTGAAGTATAGAGAGGGTTAACTTTCTTGTGGTTTAAACTAAATACAAGGAATAATTTAAACAGTGTTTCAGTAACAGCATTGTTGCCATCTTCAGACAAAAGCAGAGAAATAATTCAACCAAACATATTTTTTGAAATTTTTATCAGATGAATAAATAAGAATAGGAAAAAAAGTGTTGATAAGAAATATAAACAAGAAAAATATTTTTGGATAATTTAAAAATTTTCTTTGTGTGAAAAATAATACAATTAAATAAGACCTAATCCAAATAATTTATTAGTGTGTGACACAAATGATTTCACAAATTATAGGTCTTATTTTATTGTATTATAATCTATAATCCAAATTGTGCTTTATCATTTGTGAAAAATAGAATAAATTGATATTAATAAAATCATATCGTATCATACTATTAATTTATTAGGATTAGGTCTTATTTTCTTGTATCTAAAATCCAAATTGTGCTTTATTAACTTACAGGAATATTTATATATAAAATGAAGGGCAAGAAAATACCCATTACATAAGTATATAATATTATTATGAGGCATTAGCGTTATGAAAATTCTAAACTATTATAGACACGTATGATTCTTTTAAAAATTAAACCAATTTCTACTGCTCTTACTGCAATGAAAAAAATTAATGGGAGGGTTCACCACTGATGAGCCAGGCCCTCCCATTAATTTTTCCATTGCAGTAACATTAATTTTTCCATTGCAGTAAGAGCAGTATAATTGTTTAATTTTTAAAAGAATCCTACGTGTCTATAATAGTTTCGAATTTTAATATTATATCAAAATAATTATAGCCCTAGATGTGTATATTTCTGAAACAACTTTCTGTAATATAACTTTGCAATTATAACAGATGATTATAATTTGATAACAGATGGCGCGCTAATGCATCATAATATAATTGTTCTGATAAAAGACACACATTGAAATTTGCGAAAGAGCGATTGCTCGAAGCATATTATATATTTATAATTATATGTAATTCTGCTGTCCTCAAAGCTTATGTCCATAGTTCATCTAAAATACCCATTCCAAGAGTCTAGCATCAGTATCACTATAAAAGGAAAATCGAAAAATGCAATATAACAAATTAAACTGGCGAAACCGCTGGGAGGGGTTCACCACTGATAAGCCAGGCCCTTCCATTAATTTTTCCATTGCAGTAAGGGCAGTAGAAATTGGTTATTTTTAAAAAGAATCATACGTCTCTCAGGGGAGAATATAGTGTTTATAAGGTAAATGTTGTCATCACGGCACTGTGTGTGCAGGGCCTACAGCCACAGCTGGCAATGCACAGCAGCAGAACCAAGGAACCGGCAGTATTTCCTAACATTGAGAGGAAGGATGGTGTCTACCGCAAAAATGATCGTAAACTCAATTCTATTCTTAGAATTACCAAGTCTGTCTGGCTCCATAAATATGCCTGGCCATTCTATGAGCCAGTGGATGCTATTTCGCTCCACATCCCACAATACTATGAAATCATCACACACCCCATGGACTTGGGCAGCATCAAGAAACGGCTTGAAAACAACTACTATAACAATTTTACTGAATGCCTGGTAGACTTCAGGCTCATGTTCAATAATTGCTATCGTTTCAATGACAAGAAGACAGATATTTACCAGATGGCCCAAGTCTTGGAGAATTTCTTAAAAGAAAAGCTCAAATCTGGCCTTGGTTATGACTGGACTTTAATGAAGGATTCGAGTGACCCAGCTCCAACTCTGGACCCCAGCCACGGAAAGGAGAAGCTGGTCAAATCTCAGCCAGCAGTCAAGAGAAGTCGTGATCCCTCAGTTAGCAGTGAGAGTGATGCCTCTTCTTCAAGTAGCTACAGTCCACAGGCTAAAAAGCCAAACCTCATGTCTCAGAAGACTGATGTACAAAAAGAAAATAAACCAGATCCACGGAAAGAAGAAGAAAGAAATCAACATATTATAGAATGCTTTAAACTTCTAAAGAAATATTTTATTAAAAAGAATAAATATGTTTGGCCTTTTGACCATAGTTTGGGACCCTCCTGGGAACCTCAAGCTCATCCCAATAACTCTATCAAAGAGGTAAAGAGGTGGCTGAAAAAAGGCCTTTATAAGGACATTAGACAATTCTGTGCAGATATGATCTGTATTGCAAAGACTAATGGCAAGTATCACTATCCATGGACTAGTGCTCATAAAATGGCAGCTGTCCTGGTACGGTACATAAGCTCTAAAAATTTCAAATATAAAGTTGCCTTTAAGCCAGATGTAGCAGCCCCACCAAGTCCCCCGATAAAGATACCAGCCCCACAGTTGATTGTTGTTCCGCCAGCTAAACCTAGCTTGGGCCAAAATATCAACCACAACAACCAATCAGTTGTTGTACCCAGCAAAAAGAGGGGGAGGCCAAAGAAAGTTACACCAGCTCCTGAGGATGCCTTGAGACCCATGACCCAGAAAGAATCGGAAGAACTTAATGTTCAACTCAGTCAAGTTTCACAGCAGGTAATTTATCAGATTGTTGAGTTAGTCAGAAATACACAGCCAGAATTAGTTAATAACAACACAGATGCATTTGAAGTTGACTTTGAGAATTGCAAGCCAATACTTCAGTGGGAAATCAAATCTTTGATTGAGAGAAATAATGCTCAAACTCTAGTCAGCAAGGAAGAAGCCAAGCCCCAGATTGTCTCCTCTAGTCATCCCAACAGCAACATTCCTACCCAACCTGTGATAAACGACACTGTACAGACTTTTGTAGAACCAGTAATTGGAAAGCCTACACATACTCCAAAGCAAGCCAACAACCCTTGTCAAATTCGGGAAAACAACATTCCAAGCCATAGAGCAAAACTGGATGAGCAAACAGCCTCAGATTCTGATGGTGCCGATGAACTCATTGATGTTGTCACCCATACCCCAGAACATAAACAGAGCCCAGATTGGGAACCACCTAAACCACAAGAAATCACACCAGCAGCAAGCTATAAATCTGGCAACCACCAGATAGCTGACCAGATCATTGAGAATTTACTCAAAAAGAACAATGTTGCCAACATCACTGACAAGATTAGGCAGGCTGGAGAAGGGCTTGATCCCCCAAAATCCCAAGAAACAGACAAGAAAATAATGTCAAGTCAACAAGTTAAATGCAAGATTGAAAGTCATAAAGAGCAAGGTAAATCTGGGCTGATGGCAAACAAGCTGAAAACTAACCCTGCTGATCCTCAGGTCTCAAATCCAAGAATTTCCCATTTTGTAGACAAAGCTCCTAAGCTGGAAAATGGAATAAAGAAAAATGAAAATGGCCCAGAAAAAAATACTAAGACTGGAGCAATCAATGTTCAGACGGATACAAGGACAAACACTCTGAAGAAGTTAGAAACACCTATCAGGTCCAATAACCACGGATCTGAGAAACATAGTGCACAATATCAAGTGGACAAAGTGCAGACACACCACACTACAGAAAAAAATGGTAAACTAGGAAATAATTTGCTTGTGAAGAGTGTTACTACGCATAAGACAGAGAATAGAATAGTGAATCAAAGTAACCCTGAGAAACACAAATCCTCTATGCCAAGCCACCATCACTTACATATGAACCATAGATCAGGAGAGAAGGCAAGGATACAGCAAGGTCCTCCCAAACACTCGGGAGATATCCTGGACATGCAACGCAAACTCGAGTTTTCTAAGAAACAGAATGGCTGTGAGAACCTGGAGAAGGTAAAGGGAATGGAAGTTCCAAAAATGATGCAAGACATAATCAATATCTCAGATGAACTGAAGAAAGAATACTGGCCTCTCTATCATTCCCAGACTCCAGATGAGAAAAGAGTTCTACACATCAATGAGTCTCTCATAGAGTCTTCTGACCTGGCAGACTATCAAATGCCTGCTCTTGGCTTCGCAGACAAAGAGAAAATGAAAGAAATGTCCAGGCTGAACCGGCAGAAGTACGCCAAACTTCACCACGTTAACTTCTGCACCAATGCTGAAACTCAGGACTTCTTCGACAGCCTAGGCCTCACCCATTTCCGCCCTGTTCGATGACACCTCCCAACTTAACTAACCAAAGTTATCATCCACTGTGAGCTGCATTTGTGATATTATTCTCTGGGTTATTTTCTTTAAGGCATGATGAGTTTAAATGAATTTAATCCTTTTATATATATAAATATATATTATATAAATTATTTTGTAGGTAAAGGCCTTTTGTTAAAATTTTTTAAATTATAAACTTGTGTCTTTTCTACTGTAATGTGTGTAAATAGTGTAAATTTATTTTTGTCATTAAATTTTTAAAATAATAAAACCTCCCTGAGTTTTCTGCCTCTCTCCATCTGAGCAAGTAATGTTTCCTCATGATTCAATAAAGGCTTTCATTCAACATCCTCTTGTGCTCTCTCACTCACCCTTGGATTATTGGGGCCTTAAAATCCCACATTGAAATTTTTTATATTGACATTTTTGCTGAAGGAATCTACTGCATGTTGAACCACCATCATGGTAAATGTGAGCTGATTCCAGCAAGGAAATTTCCTCCATGTCAGGTGTGCTCACTCTGCCACACCTTGAAGTTATTTTATTAGAGAATAGGTAAACACAAGGTAATAACACCAAATCCAAATAAATAAATAGTGTGTAACATTTTGGTAACAACGCCGTTACCGAAACGTCACACACTATTTATTTATTTGGATTTGGTGTTATTACCTTGTGTTTATAATCCAAATTGTGTCTTATCAAAGAGAATAAGTACTTTATTGTATCATGCACTACACTTGGCAAATTCACTTATAGTAAACCAAACTAGAGTGAATTCAGACTGAATTAAATATTTAACATCACAGTGTATTGCTGTATGGTTACAATTCAATCCCAGGTCATGGCTGTTGGAAATCAATTGGTCATCCACCGGCACCCTACATTTCATAAAATATTACAGTAGTAACATCTCTCTACAAAGGACAGTTTTCATCACCAAAATTACCAGCTTTACTATTTTTCTGCTCTCCTCTATGAGTCACTTCTCTAAAGGACACTTTGGCTTTGCAACTAGGTGTCCTTTAGAGAAATAGGGTCTGCTGTATTTGTAAACAACTTCTTTATTTAATGGATATTAAGGTAGAGAAAAAAGTGGCACAAAAGAATCAAAGGGGCAGAGAGAGATGTGAAGTTATTTAAGTATTTATTTCCTAATATATATTTAACACATGGTTTGGGTGAAGGAAGCTCTCTAATGGAGACACTTCCTGCCCAGTCACTTAGGTCATGCATTGTATGGTACTGAGAATGATCCAATGCCCCCGATTCTTGAAAAAGTTCAACCGCACCAGCGAGTGCAAGTAACCAAACCAGTGCTCTGGCACATTTGTAAGTGCAAAAGTTGAGCTGCTTTCACATGTGTAGATATGTGGTGCACTTACAGTAAAAGCAGTCGCTAACTTCTACCCACCATGATTATCATGGTCTGTACCATGTGTACTAGGGATAATAAAAATTGTGTTGAACCAACAAGTGGGTACACATGTTGTAGTGAAGTGTTTAATGGTGACTTGATGATGAGGGAGGGGAGTGATGTAATCATATATTACAGAGTCCTTTTGCCAGAACTTTATAAAACACCTTATATATATAAGATTCCTCATAAATACTTTTTTTTTCAAATTCAGCCTCGAGTAGCTTTAAAATATCCTGTAACCCAAAAACTAGTCTGGGATATGACATTTATATTCTGTGGCCATTTGTTGAGGTTAAAAAGAGGGAAGTGGCATAGACCATTGAGCCAGGGTAGAATCTTACAT
Source organism: Cordylochernes scorpioides (assembly GCA_030710605.1). NCBI lineage: Eukaryota > Metazoa > Arthropoda > Arachnida > Pseudoscorpiones > Chernetidae > Cordylochernes > Cordylochernes scorpioides. The sequence goes on from CP092870.1 coordinate 15,957,433, forward strand.
TGGGCAATTTTCTGAAGGAAAAATATATTGCTTTAATGGCCTCCAATTTTCACAGAAGTCCAGTCCCAACAGTGAATGTTAGGGCATACCTGTAATTGCAAAAATTGAACAAATTTCTACATGGGCACTTCAGTAAAATCAGTCCCTAACTGCCCACCATGATTATCGTAGCCTGTGCCATGTGTACTTGGGATTATTAAAAAAAAAAAAAAAGGCAGAGTGCTTGAATGGGGAATGCTTGAATATATAACTCCTGAGATTATTTTTACAATCCGTCATTGAATAGTTTTTATCTAAAATTTACTTTGATAGTTTGAACAAATCCAACCCCACTAAGTGAATACAAGTAACCACCCACAGAACTCTGATGTTTCTACACATGTAGGGCATTCACAGTAAGTGCAGTTACCAATACCCAGCAGCTTTATCTTGGCCTTATTACACTTTTTTTTTTCAATTATCCCATCACACAGAATCCTAAAGATAGCCTCTACAGGTAGTAGTACCCATGTTTCTCCTGTTCAGTCAATATAAATATAGCACCGGCACCCATCTTTCCCCTGTTCAGTCAATATAAATATAGCACCAGTACCCATGTTTCTCCTGTTCAGTCAATATAAATATAGCACCGGCACCCATCTTTCCCCTGTTCAGCCAATATAAATATAGCACCAGTACCCATGTTTCCCCTGTTCAGTCAATATAAATATAGCATTAGTACCCATCTTTCCCCTGTTCAGCCAATATAAATATAGCACCAGTACCCATGTTTCCCCTGTTCAGTCCGTATAAATATAGCACCAGTACCCATGTTTCCCCTGTTCAGCCAATATAAATATAGCACCGGCACCCATCTTTCCCCTGTTCAGCCAATATAAATATAGCACCAGTACCCATGTTTCCCCTGTTCAGTCCGTATAAATATAGCACCAGTACCCATGTTTCCCCTGTTCAGCCAATATAAATATAGCACCAGTACCCATCTTTCCCCTATTAAGTCAATATAAATATAGCACCAGTACCCATGTTTCCCCTGTTCAGTCAATATAAATATAGCACCAGTACCCATCTTTCCCCTGTTCAGTCAATATAAATATAGCACCAGTACCCATGTTTCCCCTATTCAGTCAATATAAATATAGCACCAGTACCCATGTTTCCCCTGTTCAGTCAATATAAATATAGCATCAGTACCCATGTTTCCCCTGTTCAGTCAATATAAATATAGCACCAGTACCCATGTTTCCCCTATTCAGTCAATATAAATATAGCACCAGTACCCATCTTTCCCCTGTTCAGTCAATATAAATATAGCATCAGTACCCATGTTTCCCCTGTTCAGTCAATATAAATATAGCACCAGTGCCCATCTTTCCCCTGTTCAATCTATATAATTATAGCACCAGTTCCCATGTTTCCCCTATTCAGTCAATATAAATTTAGCACCAGTACCCATCTTTTCCCTTTTCAGTCAATATAAATATAGCACCAGTACCCATCTTTCCCCTGTTCAGTCTATATAATTATAGCACCAGTACCCATATTTCCCCTGTTCAGTCAATATAAATATAGCAGCGGCACCCATGTTTCCCCTGTTCAGTCAATATAAATATAGCAGCGGCACCCATCTTTCCCCTGTTCAGTCAATATAAATATAGCACCAGTACCTATCTTTCCCCTGTTCAGTCTATATAATTATAGCACCAGTACCCATGATTCCCCTGTTCAGACAATATAAATATAGCATCAGTACCCATGTTTCCCCTGTTCAGTCAATATAAATATAACACCAGTACCCATGTTTCCCCTGTTCAGACAATATAAATATAGCATCAGTACCCATGTTTCCCCTGTTCAGTCAATATAAATATAACACCAGTACCCATGTTTCCCCTGTTCAGTCAATATAAATATAGCACCAGTACCCATGTTTCCCCTGTTCAGTCAATATAAATATAGCACCAGTACCCATGTTTCCCCTGTTCAGTCAATATAAATATAGCACCAGTACCCATGTTTCCCCTGTTCAGTCAATATAAATATAGCACCAGTACCCATCTTTCCCCTGTTCAGTCAATATAAATATAGCACCAGTACCCATGTTTCCCCTGTTCAGTCTATATAATTTTAGCACCAGTACCCATGTTTCCCCTGTTCAGTCAATATAAATATAGCATCAGTACCCATGTTTCCCCTGTTCAGTCAATATAAATATAGCACCAGTACCCATGTTTCCCCTGTTCAGTCAATATAATTATAGCACCAGTACCCATGTTTCCCCTGTTCAGTCAATATAAATATAGTACCAGTACCCATGTTTCCCCTGTTCAGTCAATATAAATATAGCACCAGTACCCATCTTTCCCCTGTTCAGTCAATATAAATATAGCAGCGGCACCCATCTTTCCCCTGTTCAGTCAATATAAATATAGCACCAGTACCCATGTTTCCCCTGTTCAGTCAATATAAATATAGCACCAGTACCCATGTTTCCCCTGTTCAGTCAATATAAATATAGCACCAGTACCCATGTTTCCCCTGTTCAGTCAATATAAATATAGCACCAGTACCCATGTTTCCCCTGTTCAGTCAATATAAATATAGCACCAGTACCCATGTTTCCCCTGTTCAGTCAATATAAATATAGCACCAGTACCCATGTTTCCCCTGTTCAGTCAATATAAATATAGCACCAGTACCCATGTTTCCCCTGTTCAGTCAATATAAATATAGTACCAGTACCCATGTTTCCCCTGTTCAGTCAATATAATTATAGCACCAGTACCCATGTTTCTCCTGTTCAGTCAATATAAATATAGCATCAGTACCCATGTTTCCCCTGTTCAGTCAATATAAATATAGCATCAGTACCCATGTTTCCCCTGTTCAGTCAATATAAATATAGCACCAGTACCCATGTTTCCCCTATTCAGTCAATATAAATATAGCATCAGTACCCATGTTTCCCCTGTTCAGTCAATATAAATATAGCACCAGTACCCATGTTTCCCCTATTCAGTCAATATAAATATAGCACCAGTACCCATGTTTCCCCTATTCAGTCAATATAAATATAGCATCAGTACCCATGTTTCCCCTGTTCAGTCAATATAAATATAGCATCAGTACCCATGTTTCCCCTGTTCAGTCAATATAAATATAGCAGCGGCACCCATCTTTCCCCTGTTCAGTCAATATAAATATAGCACCAGTACCTATCTTTCCCCTGTTCAGTCTATATAATTTTAGCACCAGTACCCATGATTCCCCTGTTCAGTCAATATAAATATAGCATCAGTACCCATGTTTCCCCTGTTCAGTCAATATAAATATAACACCAGTACCCATGTTTCCCCTGTTCAGTCAATATAAATATAGCACCAGTACCCATGTTTCCCCTGTTCAGTCAATATAAATATAGCACCAGTACCCATGTTTCCCCTGTTCAGTCAATATAAATATAGCACCAGTACCCATGTTTCCCCTGTTCAGTCAATATAAATATAGCACCAGTACCCATGTTTCCCCTGTTCAGTCAATATAATTATAGCACCAGTACCCATGTTTCCCCTGTTCAGTCAATATAATTATAGCACCAGTACCCATGTTTCCCCTGTTCAGTCAATATAAATATAGCACCAGTACCCATGTTTCCCCTGTTCAGTCAATATAAATATAGTACCAGTACCCATGTTTCTCCTGTTCAGTCAATATAAATATAGCAACAGTACCCATGTTTCCCCTGTTCAGTCAATATAATTATAGCAACAGTACCCATGTTTCCCCTGTTCAGTCAATATAATTATAGCACCAGTACCCATGTTTCCCCTGTTCAGTCAATATAATTATAGCACCAGTACCCATGTTTCCCCTGTTCAGTCAATATAATTATAGCACCAGTACCCATGTTTCTCCTGTTCAGTCAATATAATTATAGCACCAGTACCCATGTTTCCCCTATTCAGTCAATATAAATATAGCACCAGTACCCATGTTTCCCCTATTCAGTCAATATAAATATAGCACCAGTACCCATGTTTCCCCTATTCAGTCAATATAAATATAGCACCAGTACCCATGTTTCCCCTGTTCAGTCAATATAAATATAGCATCAGTACCCATGTTTCCCCTGTTCAGTCAATATAAATATATCACCAGTACCCATGTTTCCCCTGTTCAGTCAATATAAATATAGCACCAGTACCCATGTTTCCCCTGTTCAGTCAATATAAATATAGCATCAGTACCCATGTTTCCCCTGTTCAGTCAATATAAATATAGCATCAGTACCCATGTTTCCCCTGTTCAGTCAATATAAATATAGCATCAGTACCCATGTTTCCCCTGTTCAGTCAATATAAATATAGCACCAGTACCCATGTTTCCCCTGTTCAGTCAATATAAATATAGCATCAGTACCCATGTTTCCCCTGTTCAGTCAATATAAATATAGCACCAGTACCCATGTTTCCCCTATTCAGTCAATATAAATATAGCACCAGTACCCATGTTTCCCCTATTCAGTCAATATAAATATAGCATCAGTACCCATGTTTCCCCTGTTCAGTCAATATAAATATAGCACCAGTACCCATGTTTCCCCTGTTCAGTCAATATAAATATAGCACCAGTACCCATGTTTCCCCTGTTCAGTCAATATAAATATAGCATCAGTACCCATGTTTCCCCTGTTCAGTCAATATAAATATAGCATCAGTACCCATGTTTCCCCTGTTCAGTCAATATAAATATAGCATCAGTACCCATGTTTCCCCTGTTCAGTCAATATAAATATAGCATCAGTACCCATGTTTCCCCTGTTCAGTCAATATAAATATAGCATCAGTACCCATGTTTCCCCTGTTCAGTCAATATAAATATAGCATCAGTACCCATGTTTCCCCTGTTCAGTCAATATAAATATAGCACCAGTACCCATGTTTCCCCTGTTCAGTCAATATAAATATAGCATCAGTACCCATGTTTCCCCTGTTCAGTCAATATAAATATAGCATCAGTACCCATGTTTCCCCTGTTCAGTCAATATAAATATAGCACCAGTACCCATGTTTCCCCTGTTCAGTCAATATAAATATAGCATCAGTACCCATGTTTCCCCTGTTCAGTCAATATAAATATAGCATCAGTACCCATGTTTCCCCTCTTCAGTCAATATAAATATAGCACCAGTGCCCATCTTTCCCCTGTTCAGTCAATATAAATATAGCATCAGTACCCATGTTTCCCCTGTTCAGTCAATATAAATATAGCACCAGTGCCCATCTTTCCCCTGTTCAGTCTATATAATTATAGCACCAGTTCCCATGTTTCCCCTATTCAGTCAATATAAATATAGCACCAGTACCCATCTTTTCCCTTTTCAGTCAATATAAATATAGCACCAGTACCCATCTTTCCCCTGTTCAGTCTATATACGAGGGGCATCCAATAAATAAGTTTCCCTATTTTGTAACAAATAAACAACATTATTTACAATTATGCAGTTATTTTATTTTCATTATACAACTCATAGACTACTTCTCTACAAATCACCATTTCTGTCCAAACATTTTTGGTACCGTTGTAGCGATTTTTTGATACCACTGTTGTACCAAGTCGTGCCCAGTCTTCGTAGCCAGTGGTTCGCCTCCGCCTGTTTTCAATTCAAATTCAAAACATCTGACATGATTGTTCCAATCGAAGAGCATCCAATTTCGATTCCAGGAGGCAGTCGAATCATTATTTCGTCAATGGTGACGCGGCGATTTGCTTCCACCACATTCCGAACAGCAGCCACGGCTGCATTGTCCGTAGCAGTAACTGGCCTGTCGCTTCGCTCGTCATCATGCACGTTTTGCCGTCCTTCCAAGAACCATGAACGCCATCGGCGAACCATTTGGATGCTCATACATTCTTCACCATACACTGACACTAAATTGCGATGAATATTGACCGCAGTTTCATTTTTCGCTGTGAAAAAACGAATTACAGAACGGAGTTCGCAAGTGGACACGTTCACCAGTGGTAGCTCCATGGAAACTGAAGCGCTACGGACTTGCGCGTACGAGTAGAGTGATTTTGAAAGGTCACCAGCTTTCAACGCATCCTAGTGACCATTTCTTACCTACTAACTAATTTTTACAACGTTTCGTTCGCCGAAAAAAAAATAGGGAAACTTATTTATTGGATGCCCCTCGTAATTATAGCATCAGTACCCATGTTTCCCCTGTTCAGTCAATATAAATATAGCAGCGGCACCCATCTTTCCCCTGTTCAGTCAATATAAATATAGCACCAGTACCTATCTTTCCCCTGTTCAGTCTATATAATTATAGCACCAGTACCCATGATTCCCCTGTTCAGTCAATATAAATATGGCATCAGTATAACCATGTTTTCTCTGTTCAGGTAATATACATGTACAAGTAAATATATTGACTCACAAAATAAAATCCAATAATTTTTCTATGAGTGTGTGTGTGTGAGGTAAGTGCAGTTTCTCAACATACAAACTTAGCCTTCCCTCCGTACGTGATGAAGCAAAAATCGATGAACAATTTTGCCCTGTTCCAAATGAAAAAATGTAACCAGTAATAGCTGAAAGTGTATCAGACTGTAAGTTACACTGCCAAGAGGTAAAAAACCTGTGCATACGAGGTGTGTTCAAAAAGAATCGTGAATTTTGAATTTTCGCTGGTTGCGTATATTCGAATTTCGATTTTTTTGTGGCTTTATGTTGGTACTCATGTCTCTCACTTATGCCGACAATCTCGCCCATTTTGAATGTTCACTTAATTGTTGACAGCTGCTTTGCTTGCAGGTGTTATGGATTGTCTTCGATTTTTACCTATTAAAAAAAGGATCAAAGAACCTGTATCAAATTTTGTGTGAAAAACAAAATTAAGTGCGCGGATGCATTCCGAATGTTGACTGTGGCATACGGAGAAGCTACCTTGGACCGAAGCAACGTTTATCGGTGGTACAAAATGTTATCAGAAGGCTGAGAAGATGTGAACGACGAAGAGCGTGCCAGACGCCTGAGCACTTCAACAACAGACGAAAAAATTAATGAAGTGGAGAAAATGATATTGGCCAATCGTCGAATCACTGTTAGAGAAGTTGCTGAGGACCTAAAGATATCGATTGGCTTGTGCCATTCGATTTTTATCAATGATTTGGGCATGAGACGGGTCGCCGCGAAATTCGTACCAAAATTGCTCAATTGCGACCAAAAACAGCATCGCATGAACATTGCTAATGAGATGTTGGACTCTGTCCGCGACGACCCAAATTTTCTCCAGAGGGTCATAACTAGTGACGAAGCGTGGGTTTATGGTTATGACGTGGAAACCAAAGCTCAATCATCTCAATGGAAGCTGCCACACGAACCAAGACCGAAAAAAGCGCGCCAAGTTCGGTCGAATGTAAAAGTTTTGCTGACAGTTTTCTTCGATTGCAGGGGCGTGGTGCATCATGAGTTCTTGCCACAGGGTAGAACGGTCAATAAGGAATATTATCTGCAAGTTATGCGCAATTTGCGCGAAGCAATCCGCCAGAAACGCCCGGATTTGTGGAAGAACAAAAATTGGCTTTTGCACCACGATAACGCCCCTGCTCACACATCGTTGCTTGTGCGCGACTTTTTGGCCAAAAACAGCACACTAATGATGCCGCAGCCACCGTATTCCCCAGATCTGGCCCCCTGTGACCTTTTCTTGTTCCCTAAACTGAAGAGGCCCATGAAAGGACGACGTTACGCTACGCTTGACGAGATAAAGACGGCATCGAAGGAGGAGCTGAAAAAGATTTTAAAAAATGATTTTTTGAAGTACTTCGAAGATTGGAAAAACCGTTGGCACAAGTGTATAATATCTCATGGGGATTACTTTGAAAGGGACAAAATAGGTATTCATGAATAAATAAATAATTTTTGAAAAAACACAAAAGTCGCGATACTTTTTGAACACACCTCGTATAAATATTACAATGTACCATCTCTATATCCATTTTACCTTGTGCTTGGGAGCTATCCCATGTCCCTCTTAGACAATGGGAATGTCTCGGTGGACACAAACATGGACTATTACGACAAATATATTGAAAATTACTCAAATAAAATAATAAAGACGAGACATGTAGTTGTTAACAATATAGAAGAACTAGGAAAGAATGAAAAAAAAAAAAAAAAAACACAGTGAGAGAATCTATGAACCAGGATATTTAGTGGCAGTTTGTACACCAGTTAGGGAAATGTTAAAAATTACTAAGAAAATATTTTGCCCATATCAAATATTTAAAAAGCTGTATGATGTAAATTATTTAATAGAACTGAAAAGCCAAGACCCGCTGATAGTCCATGTTTCAAGACTCAAACTCTATTTTCAAATAATAGATGAGGTCATTCACAAAGACGTGACCACCTCTGGAGAGAGGTAAGTGTTGCAACATGGTTGTGGGAAGCGCCTATTTTCATGAATAATTTCTAATATTAAATTTCATATATTTTAAATATTAATTTCAATTTTTAAAATATTTGTGTATGAAAATATTATACAAAAATCATACTTTTTATATTTTGAAACACTGTGACTACACACCTCTTTAAACTTTGATGATATAAAATCTTGGGGTGTTGTCACTGGCGCAAATCCCGGTCCATACCATAACCGACTGCGGATTTTGGGGGTTTCGACGATGCTGGGAGCGGATTAGCTCCTGTGGTTTTGGTGGTTCTGTACCTGCTCGAACACCTTCTCGTCCGTGAAGAGGATGCGCTCCCATCACTGACCAGTGGCCCGATATATGAGTTGGCGACATCTCTCCAGCCGTACATGCTTCTTTCATCTGTGAGGAACTGGATTTTTTGGAGCTTGTACGCTTTGAGTTTGAGTTCCTTTTTTGCTATTCGATGTACCGACGACTTGTTTATGCCTGTTTCATGGACAATTTTTTTCATGGACCCCCTCAAATTTTGTTGAAGTAGCTTTTTGATGATCTACAGTTGGCGGAAGTGTTGGTGGTGCTCTTTCTTCCTCATTTAGCATGGTCGCCTTCTTGGCCAAGCTCATTGAAACGATGGATGGCCTTGGACACAGTTTGTTGAGGCACTTCAGGCAGCCAAACAATTCCACATTGATGTTTTCCTTGACGAAACAGCTCAATAATTGCACTCTCTACGTTTGTTTGACTTCCAAAAAATACGACAAAATAAGTTGGTGCGAAGTCGAAAACTTAACATAATGGTACATAAAAACACACATGAAGAATCTGACAAAACATAAATTAAGTTATTACTTTTCGTGTTAAGATAAATTAAAAAATTAACTACATTATTTTGGGACATCCTGTATTATTACTATAACACTACAATGTGACTGATCAAATCCTATTATTAGAAACAATTATGGTTGTACTTACCTTACATCTCTCTCTCATCATAGTCGTTACACAAGAAATGTCACACAAGTAATAAATCCAAATAAATAAATATTGTGTGACATTTCGGTAACAGCGTTGTTATCATCTTCAGACAAAAGTATTGAATGAAAATGCGGCATTCTATCCCAGATATTATTTGTGTTTCTAATGGTAAAATAGTGAAATTGTACCCGGACCAAGTGGGCCTACTCTTGATTTCAATACTTTTGTCTGAAGATGGTAACAACGTTGTTACCGAAACATCACACACTATTCATTTGGATTTGGTCTTATTACCTTGTGTATATAATCCAAATTGTGTCTTATCAAGAAATGTCACATTTCAGTAAATACATTACACCTCCTCACCAATCAATCTGTAACATAAGTCTTTTAAATACTCAGGTGGTCATCTGTTTCTAGGTAATTGACTTGTCTTTACAATATCTTGAAGTCAAAATAAAGAGAACTTTTATTCAGTTCAAAAATGTTACAAGAATTACATCATGTCGACAATCAAAAGCAAGGCTAAACTCTTCGCCAAAAACAAAATATAGATGATGATAAAAGTTTTTGTGAATTATTCAGAATAAAAAGCATCTGACTATATGACACAATCTTCAACATGAGTATTACAATGGAGGCCTTATTCCAGCTGGGTTCTTTCTTAGGGGAGGTCTTTCCTCGATTCTGGCTACGGAGTCAGAGGGACTGCTTCCATTGGCCTGACTCTGGTTCCTCGGATCTTGCTGCTGGTTCTACTGACAATAACTCAGTTTCCCCTCAGTCCGGCATAACCCCGGGGACCACAACTGGTTCTTCTTTTCTTGAAAGATCTTCACCCCCATACTCAGCATCTCCTTCCCTCCTCTTTCTAAATTGATCTCTATGATAGGTTTTCACATGTCCATTTATTATAATAGATTTGGTCTTATTACCTTGTGTTTATTATAATTATGTAAACTCTAGATCCTTTCTTACACCCAACTTTCTCTGGAATCCATCTATTACCTCCTCTAAAATTTATACCCTACACTAGGTCGTCTATTATGAAATCAGCAGACTGTTTCTGACAATCTCGTACTGCATCTGCTTGGCTTGTTGGATCATAACTCGAGATGCCAAACTGGGATGTATTAAAGATACTCAGGTGCAAAGTATACGACCAATAAAATATTCATTCGATAAGTCAACAGAACTTTGGATAGTATATTGGTATCCTCAAATTTTATTTTTATCTAAAGTTATTTTTTTTTATTTCAACAGATCTTTCAGCCAGGCCATTACTTTGAGGATGTAAGCGGGGATTCAGAAGGCCTGTTTTATTCCATTTCCCTCCAAGAACCATTTCATCCCATCACCTCTAAATTGCGGGCCATATCTGACTCTAATTCCTTCTGTAACCCATAAGCTGAAAAAAGTCGTTTTAGTTGCTCAATTGTTTTCCCTGAAGTTGTCGCTCTCATTGGGATTGCTTCAACCTATTTTGAATATGACTGTCTACACAAATAAATAATATATTTGAATGCAAAATCTACATGAATCTGTTTGCCACCTCACCTTAACTGGACGTTTTGTTCCTTGTTGACAATTTCTGCACATATTTACCAAAATTCAATTTGAGGGCCTAAATTTGGTCTACAAAAATGTGATCGAGCCATGTACTTCATTTTACTCATACCAGTTTTATTGTAAACAGTTCTGCATTTTCGTTCTCAGAGATGATGGCATCATGATACGCATTCCCCAAACCAAGCATTTTCCAAGCACTTTAATTTTCATTGGAAATAAGGGCTGATACTATCTGATTCTCTATCAGGCCATCCTTGCTGGGTATAAAACTTTGCCATAGATAACACTTCATCCTTTCCAGTTTCAGCTGCAACCTCAACCTCATCTGGTGTGATTGGTAACTCTTCAATGTAAGACAAGACGTAGATGTAAGTTAATTTTGGCATTTCTTCGTTGTTAACAGGATAACATGACAGAAGGTCTGCATTCCCCTGATCCTAGGTTCTTCAAAACTTTATTTCATAGGTATATGCTGACAAGATTAACCCCCACCTCGGCAATCTTGATGTAAAGTTGGGATCCCTATTTTGGACCCAAAATAAACACCAACGACTTATGATCTGTAATCAAAGTGAAACATCTTCCATCAATAAACTGATAAAAATTGGTTACTCCATACATTATTGCCAGAGCTTCTTTTTCAATATGATAGTTAATTACGTTCTGCTTTTGACACAGTCTGAGAGGCAAACATGATTGGCCTCTCCTGGCCTCCTTCTATCACATGAGACAATACAGCACCTACTCCAATCTTGGATGCATCTGTGGCCAGACATAAAGATAAGGTAGTGTCAATAGCCTCACATTCCTTTGTCCAAACCCACTGATTTTTTTCTGAAAAAGTTCATGGAAATGCCTTAGCAGCAAAGATAAATTTGGTAAATATATATTAAATATATAATAAATATAATATATAATAAATAATATATAATAAATTTGGTAAATTTGGTGATTCACTAGTCCTAAAAATGCAAAATGTTTGTTGAGGTTTTTATATTCTGAACAACTTGTGCTTTTCACAGGAACCTGATGCCATTTTCTGTGATGTCCCAAATACTCAATTACATTTTGCATATATTTCCATTTTTCTTTCCTTAATTTGATAGCATACCTCATTAACTCTCAAAATATAATGATAAGTCACAATTCTCGGATTATAGATTAGAACTACAAGGTAATAAGACCAAATCCAAATAAACGAATAGTGTGTGACGTTTCGGTAACAACGCTGTTACTGAAACGTTAAACACTATTAATTTATTTGGATTTGTTCTTATTTCTGTGAAAATATAGTTCATCACAGCTAGGGGTTCTTCATATGATGCAGTTACTATGACTACATCATAGATATAACAAATTACCCCCTCAATTCCAGCCAAAATTCTATTCATCACAGATTGAAAATAATGAGCATTCACCAGTCCAAATGGCATATTCTTGAACTTAAAAAGTCATTATGTATATTGATTGTTAGCAATGGTTGGGAGTTTTTGTATAACTCCAGTTGTAGGTAAGTATTGCTCAAGTCCAATTTAGATAAATATCTTCCCTTGGCCAAATTGGAGAACAAATCTTGCCAAGTGTGAAGCAGATATATGGCTGTGTCCAAATATTTAAGCTACTTTGAAATCACAGCAGATTCTGAATTCCTTATTTTTCTTGAGCATTACTACCATTAGAGATGCCCACTTACAGTTCAACACTCGATATATGTAACCTTTATCCACCAGCTTTTGTCACCTCTGTTCTAATTGCAAAAAGCACAGGATAAGCTTTATGAAAAATTGGATTTACATCTCTCACATTTGCCAAGAATTTGAATCCTTTATGAGGTCTGTGGTATCACTGAAAAGGGTTGATAATCTCTCAAAAGTCCCTTCATATTACTTTCCAAAGATATCTTATTTACAGAAAAATTGCCAATTTCCAATCGGTTTATTCATTCTCTTTCCAACAAAGTCTTTATTACTCCTTTTACCATAATTTCTCAAAGTCTGAAGGCCTCCAAGGTGAGAGGTCTGATGCAGCAGCATGAACAGAACTGGTGACAGATCACTGTAGCCACAGGCTAATGCAGGATTCCCATGCAGAGGCAAGATGTGCAGGGTGGGGTAGGGCATGCAACTTCTGCCCCGGAAGCAACAATGTGTGTCGGTCTTGGCTACATATACGGTGGTCCTTTGCAGGAGTTGGACGATGGGCAGGGCAGTAGCCAGACTGTGCGGGGATGAGAAGGGTGTGCATGTTCCCGGTACTACTAAGTCCTCTGCCAAGTTAGAAACCCGGAATTTGCTCATGGATTCTGTGCTAGCAGGAGAAAGGGTAGGCTGGGGGAAGTCTGATAAGGTTCCAGCCAGACCCTGATAAGCCATCTCACCCTCTGTAGATGGCTCTTCCTACGAAATAAAAATGAATAAATTGGCCTTGTGCATTATGTGTTTAGATGAATATTTTCCCAATTTTTAAAATTACCAAGAGTTAAAAATGATATGATGCCCCATTAGAATTGAAAAAAAGGTTTGATTAACATGTGCAAGAAATGTTTCAAAGGCTATTTTAAATTTCTGAATTTTTTATAAAGACCACTCTTTCTATAACAGACTCTCAAAGGGACAAGACAATATATCTATTATAAAGGTATGTCCTTTATAAAATATTTTTCATTTTTCCCATCACTTAAGTATAGAAAAAATGGTAAAATTTTATTTTTTATTGAAAAGCTTTATTTTAAAATATAGAAAATCTGGCCTTTTTGCTGATTTGCCTTGAAAAATAGAGGTATTTTTAAACTTCCATTTATATGTAGAATAGTATGACAGTAACTCGTTCTTTTGAAGGTCTACACCCTGCAAACTTAGCATTTTTTAAGGTGATGTTTTCACCTTAATATTGATTGATACAAGGCATTATTTTAGTGAATTCTTTTGATACCAAAACTTTTATTTGGGTTCAATTTGAAAAAAAAAAAAGAAGTTTCATGCAATTATATGTTGTTGTTGTTTCTTATCCCCTTGTGTAAAGATTACACGAATTCCATGAGTTCATGCTCCTCGAGCTGTTTTATGATGAGCAGCAGCCTCTCCCAAAGGTCCTGTTTAGTGCATCTAATGCAAGCCAAAATGTGTTCTGGAGCTGCAGGTGACAAGCTACATTTTGGGCAAGTGGGATGCAATTATATAAATCACATTAGAACTAAAAAATTTCTAAAGAGAAAAAAAAAAGCGTTCTCAAGCCTTTC